>JAUUDY010054468.1:0-15147 GCA_032361765.1 Panulirus inflatus
CAAAGTGAAAACAAATGTCCTGTTTCTGGCCCTGTACAACATCATCCTACATCCTCCCAAGCATCATCTTACATTCTCGGCAGCATCATCTTACATCCTTCTCAGCATCATCCTATATCCTCCCAGCATCATCAGACATCCTCAAAAGCATTATCCTACAACCCTTCCCCGTTTCATCCTATGTTCTCCCAGCATCATCTTCGTCCTTTCCAACATCACCCTACATCCTCCCTGTATCATCCTACAACATTCCAGCATCATCCTATATCCTCCCCACCATTATCCTAGATCCTCCCAAGCATCATCCTACATCCTACCCATCTTCATCCTACGTCCTCCCCACTTCCTTCCAAGCATCATGTTACGTCTCCCCAGCATCACCCTGCATTCTCCCAAGCATCATCCTACATCCTCCCCAGCTTCATCATACATCGTCCCAAGCATCATCTTACATCCTACATAGCTTCATCCTATGTCCTCCCCAGCATTATACTGCATCCTGCCAAGCATCTTACATTCTCCCCAGCATCATCCTGTAGGCTCCCAAGCATCATCCTACATCTTCTCAGCTTCATCCTACGTACTGCCCAGCATCATCCCATGTCCTTACCAGCATCATTATGCAAGCTCTCCAGTAATATCTTACATCCTCACAAGTATTATCTTACATCCTCTGCAGAATCATCCGACATCCTCCTCAACATCATCATACGTCGTTCCCGGCATCACATTAATCCTCCAAAGCATTATTGCACATCCTACCCAGCAGCATTTTACATCATTCCAGTATCATCATACCTCATAGCCAGCATGATCCTACATCCTCCCCAGCATCATCCTATGTCTTCACCAGCATCACTGTGCATTCTCCCCAGCATCATCTTACATCCTTCCGAGAATAACATTACATCCTCCCTAACATCATCTTACCCAACTTCATCCTACATCCTCCCCACCATCATCCTACATCCACCCCCAGCATCATCTTACATTCTCCCCACCATCATCTTACATTCTCCCCAACATCATCTTACATCCTTCTCAGCTTCATCCAATATCCTCCCAGCATCGTCCTACATCTTCCATAGCATCATAATTCCTTCCAAGTATCATCTTACATCCTTTCCCGTTTCATCCTACGTTCTCCCAGCATCATCCTTCGTCCTCTCCAGCATCATCCTATATCATCCTTGCATCATCCTACATAATTTCCAGCGTCATCATACATCGTCCCAAACATCATACTTCGTCCTCAGCAGTATATTCCTACGTCCCCCTAGCAGCAACATCTCATATCCGCACCAGCATGATCCCACGTCCTCTTGAGCATCATCTTACATCCTCATCTGCATTATCTTTCATCTTCCCAAGCATCATTCTACGTTTTCCCTAGCATCATTATACATCGTCCCTTACATCATCCTACATCCTCCTAAGCATTAACTTGCATCCTTCGCAGGTATATCGTCCATCCTCTCCAGGACCATACTATATCCTTCTCATCATCATTTTACATCCTCCCAGCATCATGTAGCATCCTCCTCTGCATTCTCTTACATCATCCTTAACATCACCCTACATCATCCCCAGCATCATTCTACATCCTCCCCAGAATCGTCCAACATCCTCCCCAACTTCATCATACATACTCCCCAGCATCATCTTACTTTCTTCCCAGCATCATTCGTCATCTTCCACATCACCATCATACATCCTGTCCAGCATGATTTCATATCCTAACCAGCATCATCCTACTTCCTCCCTATCATCATTCTACATCCTCTCCGGCATCATCTTACATCTGCCTCAACATCATTTTACGTCCTTCCGATCATCATCCTACATCAACAATATCCCACATCCACCTCAGCATCATTTTACATCCTGCCCAGCATCATCCTACCTCCTAACTAGTATCATCTTACATCCTTCCTAGCATCATCCTGTTTTCTCACAAGCATCATCCTACATCTTCCCAAGCTTCATCCTACGTCCTCGCTATCATCATTTTACATCCTCACCAGCAACATCTTACATCCTCCTTGGCATCATCTTACATCCTCTCCAGCACTATCATATATCCCCAGCATTATCCTACATCCTATCCAGCATCATCTCACATCCTACCCAGCATCATCTTATGTCCTCAGCGTCATTTTACGTCTTCCACAGCATTATCATACATCCTCCCTAACATCATAATACATCCTCCCTAGCATCAACTTCATCCTACCTAGTATCGTCTTAATCCTTCCCCGTTACATCCTACGTCCTTCCAGTAACATCCTTTGTCCTCTCCAGCATCATTCTACATCCTACCAGCATCATCCTGCGTCCTCCCAGCATCATCATCCATCTTCACCCGGACCATCTTAAACCCGCCCCAGCATCATCCAGCGTCCTCACCTGTTTAATTCCAGCATTATCTTAGAACCTCTCGGCATCTTACATCCTCCCAGCATCATCCTACATCCTCCCAAAATCATCCTACATCCTCTGCAGCAGCATCTCATCCTAATTCCCAGCATCATACTACGTCCTCGCTAGCATCATTCACATCCTCCCCAGCAGCATCTTACATCCTCCTTAGCATCATCTTACATCCTCCCCAGCACCATCCCATATCCTTCCCAGCATCATCTTACATCCTCCCCAGCACCATCCCATATCCTTCCCAGCATCATCCTCCATCCAATTCAGCATCATTTCAATCCTACCCAGCATCATCCTACGTCCTCCTCAGCGTCATCCTACATCTTCCACAGCATCATCATACATCCTCTAACATCATCATCCATCCTCCCTAGCATTAACTTTCATCCTACCCAGTATCGTCTTACAACCTTTCCTGTTTCATCCTCCGTCCTTGCAGCATCATCCCATGCCCTCTCCAGTATCTTCCTAAATCCTCCCAGCATCATCCTGCGTCCTCCCTAGCATCATCTTCCATCCTCACCAGCACCATCTTACACCCGCCAGCATCATCCTACTTCCTCACTAGCTTCATTTAGACTACATCCTCCCAGCATTATCTTAGATCATCCTTAGCATCATCTTGCATCCTCGCAGCATCATTCTACATCCTCCCCAGCATCATCCTACATCCTATGCATCAGCATCTCACATCTCACCCATCATCATCCTACATCCTACGTGTTCGACAGAATCATCATTCATCTTTGTATCATGAGGTTGCTCCTTTATTAGCATCATCCTACATGCTTCGCCGTTTCATCCTATGTCCTTCCAGCATCATCCTTCGTCCTTTCCAATATCATCTTACATCCTCCCAGCAGCATCCTACATCTTACCTGGCATCATTCTACGTCCTCTGGAACATCATCCTCCATCCTAACTTGCATCATCTTACACCAACCCAGCGTCATTCTACGTCCTCACAAAAGTATTCTACATCCTCTTCGACATTATCCTCCAACCTCCCAGCATCATCGTACATTCTACCCAGCATCATCTTCCACTCTTCACAGCATCATCCTACATCCTTCCAGCATCATCCTACGATTTCGCACCGTCATTGTAATTTTTTCCAGCATCATCTTACATCCTCTTAGCATCATCCTACGTCCTCTCCAGAATCATCTTAATCCTCCCTAACATCAATATACATCCTCCCCAGCACCATTTTACATCCTTCCCAGCATCATCCTCCATCCTCCTAAGCATCATCATATGTCTTCTCCAACATCGTAGTGTATCCTCCCCAGTATCATCCTCCATATTTCTCCATTTTCATCCTACGTCCTCACAGCATGCTCCATCATCCTCTCGAGCAAAATCCCACATCATTCCACTTTCCTCCCCAGAATTATCTTATTCTTCCCAGCATCATCCTACATCCTTAAGCATCATCCTACATCCTCGTCAGCTTCATCCTACGGACTCCCGGCATCATCCTACGTCCTCATCAGCGTCATTCTACGTCCTGCCAAGAACCACCTTACATCCTCCCCAACATCAACTTACATCCTAGCAAGCATCATCCTACATCCTCCCAGCTTCATCCTACATTCTCCGAAGAATCATCCGCCAACCTCCCCAGGATCATGCTACATTCTTTCCAGCATCAACCTACATCCTCTCAAGCATCATTCAACTTCCTCGTCAGCTTCATCCTACGTCCTCCCCAGAATCATCTTACATCCTCCTTAGCATCAACATACATCCTCGCAAGCATCATCCTAAATCCTCTCCAGTTTCATCCTACATCCTCCGAAGCATCATCCGCCATCCTTCCCTGTACCATGTTACATTCTTCCCAGCATCATCCTACATCCTACGTCCGCCGCAGAATCATCTCATCCTCCCCAGCGCCATCTTACATCCTCCTCATCATAATCTTATATTCTCCTAAGCATTATCTTACATCTTCCCCATCTTCATGCTACGTCCTCTCTAGCATCATCCTGCTTCCTCACGAGCATCATTTTGCTTCCTCCCCAGCAACATCTTACATCCTCCACGGCATAATTCTACGTCTTCCACAGCATCATCATACATTCTCCCCAGCATCAACTTACATCCTCCCAGCGCATCCTACATCCTTCCCCATTTCATCCACCACCATCCTTTGTCCTCTCCAGCATCATCATGCATCCTCCCAACATTATCCTACATCCTCTCCAGAATCATCTTACAGCCTCGCCAGTATCTTCCTACGTCCTCCCAGCATCATTTACACCCGCGCTAGCATCATCCTCCATCGTCACAGCATCATTCTACATCCTCCCCTGCATCATCTTACATCCTCCTCAGGTTTATCCTACATACTCCCTGGCATCATCTTATATCCCATCCAGCATCATCTCACATCCTAACCAGCATCATCCTACGTCCACTCCAGCATAATCTTAAGTCTTCAAGAGCATCATCATACATCCTCACTAACATCATATATCCTCCTTAGCATCAACTTACATCCTAGCCAACATCGTCCTACATCCTTCGCCATTTCATCCTACGTTCTCCCAGCATCCTCCTTCGTCCTCATCAGCATCATCCTACATCATCCCAGCGTCATCCTACATCCTTCCCAGCATCATTCTACTTCCTTCCCAGCATCATCCTCCATCCTCACCAGCATCATATTATACGCGCCCAGCATCATCCTACGTCATCAAAAGAATCGTTCTACATCCTCTACAACAATTGCCCTTCATCCTCAACAGCATCATCCTATGTCCTCCGCAGCATCATCAATCCTCCCTACCATCAATGTGCATCCACTAGCATCATTTTACATTCCCTCCAGCATCATCCTACCTCCTACCCAGCTTCATCCTGCATCCTCCCAGCATCATCCTATGTCTTCTCCAGTATCATCGTGCATCCTTCCCAGCATCACCGTACATCCTTCCCCGCTTCATCCTACGTTCTCACTAGCATCTTCATACATTCTCCCCACCATCATCTTTTATCCTCCCTAGAATCATCCTACGTCTTCCCTAGCACCATCATACATCCTCACAGCAACATCGTACATCCTCTGTAGCATCGACTTACATCCTCCGTAGATTCATTATCCATCCTCCCTAGCATCATCATACATCCTTCCAGTATCATCTAAAATCCTCCCCAGCATCTTACATCCTCCCCAGTATCATCCTACATCAGCTTTGGCTGTTCTAATGGTATCAACACATGTCTTTTGGATGTTTTATTGATGTCACTTTTTTTTTGGATGTTTCATTGACGTCAAAATATATATTCTGTTTTTGTTGCAATGAGGTTAACAGAATTTCTTTGGCTGTTGCATTGATGTAGAGAATGATGTTTTAACTCCTTTACGCAAATGTTTTTTGGCTTTTCTAATGATGTCAATGTAGACGGGCTTTGGCAGTTTTCAGGTTGTCATACCATTATTTTTTGGATCTTTTATGGATGTCAAAACAAATGTTCTGTTTTTGTTGCAATGATGTTAACACAACTTCTTTGGCTGTCTTTTTGATAAGAAAGGGTGTTTTAGTTTTCTGACACATATTCTTTGCCTTTTTTAAGGATATCGATGGAGGGGGCATTTCCTTTTTTTAATGATGTCAGCACATGTTTTTCGGATGTTTTATGATGTTAACATATTTCTTGGATGTTGTATCGATGTCAAAACACATGTTTTGTTTTTATTGCAATGAGGGGTTACAAGTATCTCCGTTTTTTACCAATAATTGTTTTAGTTATCCATTATATCTTGTGCAGTTCTTTTTAAGGAAAGATATTTTCAGTTTTCTAAGTTATATTATTCAGGGTACATTATATCATTCTGGAGAATCTTATTATCGTATGTTATAGTATGAAATTTTGTTTATCAGAGTGTAAGTAGATTAAGAGTAAATATCTTTACTGTTATTACAAATTATGGAAGGACAAAAGAGATGTAAGAGACAAAGTATGATTATAGGAAGTAATCGTGTTCAACAATAGAATAAGCGTTGAAACTGTTTACAAGCGGTGGAGACCCAGCTCTCTTTCTCTAGAACTGCCTCCTAGATAAGATGTGATACAACGCTGTTGGGTAAATCTATGATGTTAATCTGTATACATCTCAATTATTTCAAATACTTAGGTTATAAGATTGAGGCCAGTATATTTGCCAAAGATTTGTTTAGTAAATTAAGGTAGAGAAAGCTCACTGTATTGAGGGTAAATTGTATTACGTTCAGAGAGAGCCCATGTATATTTTTACAACTGTAAATATATTTCTAACAACTTTTTTCACCACTGTGATTGGTATTTCACCAGCTTCACAAAAAAAAGTGTGTATATACTTACGGCCGGCAGCTGTCAGGAGATGTTAGCCAGATGGTGAGGAAATCTGTGTCTAGCCCAAATCTCTGTTAGCAGAAGCCATTATTTCAGAATTCTGTTTTATTAGGCCTATGGGCTGATTATACTTCCTTTAAAGTAAGGGGTGGAGGCACTGCGTAAAAGAGGTTAACACAAATTCTTTCGCTGTCGTTTTGATAACAAAAGCGATATTTCACATCCTGTACGCACCTCTTCCTTAGCTTTTGTAATATTGTCAATGGAGAGGAGTATTTGCTGCTTTAATGATGTCAACACATGTTTTTGGATGTTATATTGATGTCAACACGTTTTTTGGATGTTTTATTGACGTCAAAAAATATATGTTAACAACTTTTTTTGGCTGTGGTTTTGACATCAAAATAGGTGTTTTAACTCTTGTACGCATATGTCTTTGGCTATTTAATGATGTCAAACCATTTGCTTGGTGATTTATTGATGTCACCAGATGTTTCTTGTATATTTTATAGATGTTAAATTTTTTTTTCTTTTTTTTTTTCGTTGCAGTGAGGTTAACGCATCTTTGTCGTTTTGATACCAAAAGGGGTGTTTTAGCTCCTGTACGCAGATGTTTTCTGGCTTTTGTGATGATGTCAGCGTATGCGGGTGTACGCAATTCTGATGAAGTCAAGCGATATTTTTCGATGTTTTATTGATGTTACCAAATGGTTTTTAAATGTTTTATTGATATCAAAACACATGTTCTGTTTTTGTTGCAAAGAGGTTAACAAAACTTCTTTGGCTGTCGTTTGATATCGAAAAGGGTGTTTTAGCTGCTGGACGCACGAGTTCTTTGGCTTTTGTAATGATGTCAATGAAGAGGGGCTTTGGCTGTTTTGATAATGTCAACACATGTTTTTTGGATATTATATTGATGTCAAGACATGTTCCTTGGATGTGTTATTAATGTCAAAACACATGTTCTGTTTCCGTTGCAATGAAGTTAACACAACTTTCTTGGCTGTCGTTGTGATATCATAAAGGGTGTTTTAGCTCCTCTACGCATAAGTCTTGTCTTTTGTCATAATGTCAACTTAGAATGGCTCTGGCAATTTTGATTATGTCAAGCCATTTCTTTCTTTTTTTATCCTGTTTTTGGTCCTTTCCACCATTATCCTACATCCTCCCAGCATCATTCTACGTCCTCAGCATCATCATCCTACATCCTCCCAGCGTTATCTTACGTCCGCCCTAGCATCATCCTCCGTCCTCACAAGCATTATCCTCCACAGCTTCATCTTACATCCTCCACAGCTTCATCTTTCATCCTCCCCAGCATCATCCCAAGTCTTCCCTATCACCATCATACATCCTCCTAACATCATCCAACATCCTCAACAGCATCACCTTACATCTTCCGTAGGATCGTCCTACATCCTTCCCATTTCATCCTACGTCCTACCAGCATCATCCATCGTCCTCCCTAGCATCATCTTACATCCTCCACAGCATCATCCTACATCCTCCACAGCATCATCTAACATCCTTATCAGCATCATCCTACACCCTCCCAGCATCATAATACGGTCTCCCCAGCATCATCGCAAATCCTCAGCAGCATCATCTTACATCCTCCCCAGCATCATCTTGATCCTCCCAAGCATTTTACATCCTCCCTAACATCATCCAACCTCATTCCCAGCATCATCCAGCATCAGCCTGTCTTCAGTAGCATCATCGTGCATCCTCCCCAGCGTCATCTTACATACTTCCCAGAATAATCTTACATCCTCCCCAGCATCATCGTGCATCCTCCCAGCTTCATCTTACATACTTCCCAGAATAATCTTATATCCTTCCCAGGATCATCTTAAATCCTACATAGCATCATTATACTTCCACCCCAGTATCATCTTAAGTCCTCCTCAGCATCATCGTACATCCTCCCCAGCTTCATCTTTCATCCTTCAAATCATCATCATACATCCTTCTCACCATCATCCAACATCATCTTCCCAGCATCATCTTTCATCTTCCAGAGCATCATCATACATCCTCCCTAACATCATCAAGCATCCTCCATAGCATCAACTGACAATTTTCCCAGTATCATCCTATATACTTCCCCGTTTCATCCTACGTTCTCCAAGCATCATCCTATATCCTCCTAGTATCATCCCACATCAACCAAAGCATAATCCTACATCTTATCCTGCGTCATCCTACGTCCTCCCCAACACCATCTTAATCCTCCCCAGTATCTTTCAACTTACTATCCAGTACCATTTCACATCCTACCTAGTACCATCCTACGTCCTTCCCAGCATCATCCTACGTCTTCCCCAGCATCATCATACATCCTTCATCGCTTCCTCCTCCTCGCAGCATCATCCTTCGTCCTTTCCAGCATCATCCTACATCCTCTTCAGCATCATCCTACAACATAACCAGCATCATCCTACATCCTGCCAAGCATCAACTACGTCCTCAACAGCATCAACTTACATTCTCCCCTGCATCATCTTACATCCGCCCCAGCACCATCCTACGTTCTCTCAAGCATCATCTTACATCCTCCTAAGCATCATCTTTCATCCTCCCAGCATCATCATACCTATTTCCTAGAATCATCATACATCTTCCCAACATCATCCTACGTCCTCCCTAGCATTAACTTATATCCTCCGTAGGTTCATCCTCCATCCTTTCCAGCATCATACTACATCCTTCTCAGCATCATGTTACATCTTCCCAGCATCATTGTACATCCTCCCCATGATCATCCAACATATTCTCCAACATCATCATACATACTCTTCAGCATCATACTACATCCTCCCCAGCATCATTCTTCACTCTTCACAGTATCATACTTCATCATCCCCAACATCTTCCTACATCCTCCACAGCGTCATCCTACATCCTATCCAGCATCATCTCATATCCTAACCAGCATCATCCTACGTCCTTCCCAGCATCATCCTATATCCTCCCAAGCGTCAGCCTGCATCCTTCTCAGCATCATCCAACATCCTCCCACAATCATCTTCCGTCTTTCAGAGCATCATCATAAATCTTACATAACATCGTCATACATCCTTTCTGGTATCAGCTTGCATCTTCCTTTATCCTTCCCCGTTTCATCCTATGTCCTCCCATCACCATCCTTCGTCCGCTCCGGCATCATCGTACATCCATCCCAGTATCATTCTGCATCCTCCACAGCTTCATCCTGCGTCCTTTCCAGCATCATTGTACATCCTTCCCAGCATCATCTTACATCCACACCAGCATCATCCTATATCCTCCTAAACATCATCCTATATCTTCGACAGCTTCATCCTACGTCCCCTCCAGCATCATCCTACCCCCTCACCTGCATCATTCTACATTCTCCCTAGCAACATCTTAAATCCTCCTGAGCATCATCTTGCATCCTTCACATCATCATTCTGTATCCTCCCCGGCATGATCCTACATCCCATCATGCATCATCTCATATCCTAACAGCATTATCCTACGTCCTCCCAGGATCATCCTACGTCTTCCACAGCATCATCATACATCCTCACTAGCATCAACTTGCATCCTTCCCATCGTCATCCTACATCTTTCCCCGTTTCTTCCTACCTCCTCCCAGTATCATCCTTTGTCCTCTCCAGCATCATCCTACATCCTCCCAGCATTATCCTCCATCCTCACCAGCATCATTTACCTCCGGGCCAGTATCATCCTCCATTCTTACCAGCATCATTCTACTTCCTACCTCGTATCATCTTACATCCTTCTCAGCATCATCTTATATCGTCCTCAGCATCATCCTACATCCTCCCAAGCATCATTTTATATCCTATCCAGCATCATCTCACATCCTACCCAGCATAATCCTACGTCTTCAACAGCATCATCATACATCCTCCCAATATCATCCTACATCCTTCACCGTTTCATCCTGCGTCCTCCCAGCATCATCCTTCGTCCTTTCCAGCATCATCCCACATCCTCCCCGCATCATCTTACATCTCCAGCATCATCCTACATCCTCCAAAGCATCATCTGACGTCCTCAGCAGCATCGTGCTACACCCTCTCCAGCACCATCTTACATCCGCCCCAGCATCATCCTACGTCCTCTCAAGCATCAAATTACATCCTCCCCTGCATCATCTTTCATCTTCCTCGGCATCATCTTACGTCTTCCCTGGCACCGTCATACTTCCTCGCAGCTTTAACTTACATCCTCCGCAGGATCATCTTCCATCCTCCCCAACATCATCTTACATCCTCACTGCATCATCTTACAGCCTATCCATGCATTCTCTTCTATCATCCCCAATATCATCCTACTGCAATGGAGAGAGGCTTTGGCTGTTTTAATGGTGTCAACAGATTTTTTTGGATGTTTTATTGATGTCAACACATTTTTCTTCAATGTGCTATTGATGTTTTTGTTTCACTGAGGTTAACAGAACTTCTTTGACTGTTGTTTTGATATCAAAAAGGGTGTTTTAGCTCCTTTACGCAAATGTTCTTTGGCTTTTTTAATGATTTTAACGTAGACGAGTTTTGGCAGTTTTTGAGTTCTCAAACCATTAGTTTTTGGATCTTCTATTGATGTCAAAACACATGTTCTGTTTTTGTTGCAATGATGTTAAAACAACTTCTTTGACTGTCGTATGATATCGGAAACGGTGTTTTAGCTCCTGGATGCATGTGTTCTTTGGCTTTTTTGATGTTGTCAATGGAGAGGGGTTTTGGCTGTTTTGATAAAAGTCGACACGTGTTCATTGGATGTTTTATCGATGTCAGGACATGTTCGTTGGATGTTTTGTTAATGTCAAAACACATGTTCTGTTTTCGTTGCAATGAGGTTAATAATATTTCTCTCGTTTTGATATCAAAAAGGGTGTTTTAGCTCCCGGACGCACATATTCTTCGGCTTTTGTAATGATGCCAACGTAGATGGTCTTTGACTGTTTAAAAAATGTCAAACTATATTTTGAGAGTGTTTTATTGATTTTACCTCGTTTTTTACATGTTTCATTGAGGTAATAACACATTATTTTTTGTTGCATCGAGGTTAACACAACATCCTTAGATGTCCATTTGATATCAAAAAGGGTGTTTTAGCCTCTTTACTCAAAAGTTCTTTGGCTTTCGTAATGATGTCAATGTAGACTGGCTGTAGCAGTTTTAATGACGTAAAACCATTTTCTGTATGTTATATTAATGTCACCACATGTTTATTGTGTTTCACTGATGTAAAAAATTATGTTCTGTTTTCGTTGTGATATCACAACTGGTGTTTTAGCTCCTGAACGCATATGTTCTTTGGCTCTTATAATAATGTCAACGTAGAATGGCTCCGGCAGTTTTTATGACGTCAAACAAGTGTCCTGGTTTTAGTCCTCTCCGCCATTATCCTACTTCCTCCCCAGCATCATCTTATGTCTTCACCTGCATCATCATTCATCCTTCCCAGAATAATCTTACATCCTTCCCAGCATCATCTTGCATCCTTTACACCATCATCCAACATCCTCCTAGTATCATCATACGTCTTCCAGAGCATCATCATACATCCTTCCTAACATCATCATACATTCTTCATAGCATCAACTGGCACCCTTCCCAGCACCATCCTACATCCTTCCCCGTTTCATCCTAAGTTCTCCCAGCATCATCCTTCGTCCTCTCCAGCATCATCCTACATCCTACCAGCATCATTCAACATCCACCCCAGCATAATCCTACATCTTGCCCAGCGTCATCCTACGTCCACCTTAGCATCATTCTACGTCCTTCCGAGCATCTTTCTACATTCGCTCCAGTATCATTTCACATCGTACCCAACACCATCTTACGTCCTCCCCAGCACCATCCTACGTCTTCACTGGCATCATCATACATCCTCCCTATCAACTTACTGATATCATCCCCACGCTTCATCCTTCGTCCTCCAGGTATCATCCTTTGTTCTCTCCAGCATCATCCTACATCCTCCTCAGCACCATCCTACAACATCTCCGGCATCATCCTACATCCTTCCAAGCATCTTACCACCTCAGCAACATCATACTACATCCTATCCAGCATCATTTTACATTCGCCCCAGCATCATCCTATGTCCTCTCAAGCATCATCTTACATCCTCCCCAGCATCATATTTCATCCTCTCAACATCATCCTACGTCTTCCCTTGCACTATCATGCATCCTCCCAACATCATCCTACATCCTTTTTAGCATTAACTTATATCCTCCGTAGGCTTATCCTCCATCATCCCAGCATCATACGACATCCTTCTCACCATCATCACGCATCCTCCCAGCATCATGTAACATCCTCCCAGGATTCCCTTACATCCCCCCAAGCATCATCATATATCCTTCCCAGCATCATCCTACATCCTCCCAGCATCATTTTTCATCCTCCACAATATCATCTTACATTTTCCCAGCATCATCTTACATCCTTCTCAGCATAATCTTACATTCTCCAAGAACCAACCTATCTCCTATCCAGCATCATCTCACATCCTAACCAACATCATTCTACGTCATCCCAGCATCATCCTGTATCCTCCCAAGCATTATCCTACATCTGCCCTAGCTACATCCTTTTCAGCATCATCCAACATCTTCCCACAATCAACATACGTCTTCCACACCATCTTTATACATCCTCTCCAACACCTTCGTACATCCTCCCTAGCATCAACTTGCATCCTCCCCAGAATCATCTCACATCCTACTCGGCATCATCTTACGTCCGCTCCAGCATAATCCTACGTTTTTAATAGCATCACATACATCCTCCCTAACATCATCATGCATCCTCCCTAACATTAAATTACATCCTACCCTGCATCATCCTACATCCTCTCAGTATCTTACTACATCCTCCCTAGCTTCATCCTACATCCTCCTCAACATTTTCCAACATCCTCCCAAGCATCACCATATATCCCATCCAGCATCATATAACATAACTAGCCTCATCACACGTCCTCCCCAGCATCATCCTACGTCTTCCACAGCATCATCATACATCCTCCATAGCATCAACTTACACCCTCCACAGCATCATCCCACATCCTTCCACATTTCATCCTACTTCCTCCCAGCATCATCTTATATCCTCTCCATCATCATCTTACATTCTTTTCAACATCATCCTACATCCTACCAGCATTATCCTTATTCCACCCCAACATAATCCTACATCCTGCTCAGTGTCATCCTACGTCCACCCCGGCATCATTCTACATCCTTCCCAGCGTCTTTCTACATTCTCTCCAGTATCATTTCACATTCTACCCAACACCATCCTACTTCCCAGAGTCACCCTACATCCTTCCACGTTTCATCTTTCGTCCTCCAGGTATCATCCTTCGTCTTTAGCATCATCCTACATCCTCCCAGCATCTTACAACATCTCCAGCATCATCCTACATCCTCCCAAGCATCTTACATCCTCAGCAGCATCAAACTACATCCTCCCGAGAATCATCTTACATCCTCCCAAACATAATCCTACGTCCTCTCCAGCATTACATCCTCCCTGCATCATCCAACGTCTTCCCTAGCACTATTATATATCCTCCCAACATCATCCTACAACATCCTTAACTTACATCCTCCGTAGGTTCATCCTCCATCCTCCCCAGCATCATACACCCTTAGCATCATCCTATTTCCTTCCCCGTTTCATCCTACGTTCTCCCAACATCATCCTTCGTCCTCTTCAGCATCATCATATAAACTCCCCGCATCATCCTACATCCACCCCAGGATAAACCTACATCCTACCCAGCGTCATCCTGCGCCTTCCTCAGCATCATTCTACATCCTTCCCAGCATCCTTCTACATTCTCTCCAGTATCATTTCACCATTCGACGAATCATCTTACATCCTCCTCACCATGATCGTGCATCCTCACAAGCATGATCCTACGTCGTCCCCAGTATCATCCTGCATGATCCTGGCGTCAGCCTATATTCTCCCCACCATCATTCTACATCCTTCCAGCAAAATCCTACTTCCTCCCCAGCAGCATCATCGTATGCCCTCCAAAGCATTATCCTACATTCTATTCAGCATCATCTTATATCCTACGTCTTCCCCACCATGATCCTACGTCTTCTCCAGCATCATTGTGATCCTCACAAATTCATCTTACATGCTTCCTTACATCAAATCACATCCTTCCCAGCGCCATCCTACATAATTTCATCCTATGTCCTCCATACCTCATTCATCGTTTTCTCCAGGATCATCCTACATTCTCACCAGTATCATCCTACAACCTTCCCAGTATCATCTTCCATCTTCTCAGCATCATCCTACGTCCTCTGCAACATCTGCCTAGTTCCTCCCCAGCATCATCCTT
>JAUUDY010054579.1:0-15141 GCA_032361765.1 Panulirus inflatus
AACCTGTATTGTGTATTATTTATTTTTATATTTATTATACTTAACCTCCGTCTCCCACGTTAGCGAGGTAGTGCAAGGAAACAGATGAGGAATGGCCCATCCCACCCAAATACACATGTGTGTGTGTATATATATATATATATATATATATCCCCTGGGGATGGGAAAAAGAACACCTCCCACGCATTCCCTGCGCCTCGCAGAAGGCGACCAAAAGATTGTATATATTTGTGTTTAATTCTGCTGGTCATATCCTTGTTTTCTAAAAAGTGACCGAGGATAGATCACCTCCTCCAGCTAAGCTCATTTGGTCAGTGCGTAACCTGAATCACATCCCCGGGAACAAGGAAGCAAGACATGCATCTCCTTCATGTCATGATGAAAGCAAGGGTATAAGAGTGATGGGGGTCCTAGAAATCTTTCCTCTCGTATTGTTACTCTTCCAAAGACGGAAGAGACGGCAGAGTTAAGAAAGATGTTTTTCCTGAATGTTGAAAGCCTGCTCTTGATGCTCTCACACCAAGGTGGGAAACAGCAGACAGGTATTGAAGAAAAATGAATTGAATCGTAACAGTCAGGAAACATGATGGGAACGAAGCATTATTATGCTATCATTTTATTAGTAGCACACTGCATGCACTCGATCATTATCCAGTAGCATTGTGAGTTTGGTGATGGTATCATTAGTGATAGGTGTATAAATACATAGTGTGATATCCAAGGCTTGATTTACCTGATCCATTCCTTGAAAATTGGAACTCGAAGTTAATGATGATAAATATAATAGGTAAATAGAATACACAAGCCTTTATGGCCAATATGATAGCAGCCCTCAGGCCATTAGCCTTAAAATTGTTCGTATTAGTTATGCATACACACGTTGTCACTAACTTGTCGAGTTATAAAGTTTCTTTGATATGTAAAGACAAGGATGACGAAGTGTAGGTAAGTAAAGCAGAGCGAGTCATAAGTAGATGCACTCAGGTTTGGCCATATTGCAGTGTGTATCACATCCAGACATTTTCACGGTTGGTCCGACTTTCAGATGAATTCTATTGGTCATTTGATAACTTTGTCCCATTAAGGTTACCAACTGATTCAGTTTTGTATGTTGTAAGAGCACAGTGTACTCTCATAATGAAATATGATTGAATGACAATGTATCTTAATTTTCTTATTCTAGGGGCAACTTGAAGAGAGGTGTGGAACTCTTTGACAAGGCAATTCCACTAGCCAAGACAGAAATGGAAATGGCACATCTCTTCTCCCTTCGAGATGCAGCTGTAGCGCAGTTGAAAATTGTCGAGAAGATGGGCATTAATATTCCAAACTTGGGTTCCTTGTAAACAGACTGCGAGAGTGGATGCAACAGCTTTAGTGGTGGAAACCAAGAACTTTAAACTGTGAACATGAATAGTGCGAAGTTCTCAGCATTGCGGTTCCTCTGAGTGGATGTAACCCTTTGTCTCGTCATTTTGATCGAATCCTGAAGTGGATTGAGTGCCGGATTCTCGGATGAATGGGATAAAAATCAAGCGGTGGAATGTTGAAGATATGTCGTACAAGTAAATATGTTATGACGGGGTACTTGCAGGTTATGGCAGTATTGTTGCAGAGCTGTCCCTCAGAGGAGTATCATTCCTGTATTGTAAATATTTCACCTTCCACAGGTATGAAAGTGAATTAAATGAAAAGTGAGTATTTCCTTATACATAGGAGAATCTTGATTCGTGTGCGTGTCTGTGCTTGTTTTGCTCGATACCAACAATGTGCACACACACACACACACGTATATAGGTGTGCACATGCTCACATCTGTTTTAAGGGGCAGAGGCACTGTAGAATTCAAAATCTGTATTTTGAATTACCTTAATTGATTAGCCACCTCTTTTTACTTTTCTATTTTTACGCTTGAATAAAGTTGACGATTTTTACTGTATTGACATAAATATGTTGAATTAGGAATTATACAGTATTGAGTGCTTGTATTAGTTTGCTAATTTAATTTGAGTTGCAAAAACTCAAAAAGAGGCAACTTCATACATATATTAGCAGTCATTGAAAAGAGGACGTAATGAGTTGATAGAAAGTGCTGACACGTAGGTGACCACATATTATTGATGGGACTTGTTAAATGTTTGAATATATAACTGTAATTTCCACTGATTATTCTTTGTACTCACTTCAACGTGAAGTGATCATTGTTTTCATGTGTATTGCCCTCATACTCAGGAGTTTTATGCTGTACGAGGAATTGCACCCATCTTTCCGTATCCCATTTTTTCACGTATCACTGATCATTAAACAAGGACTTGCACACCACAGCACTAATGTACCTTTGCATTGGATAATAAGATTCCATTTTTCTTTTTTCTAATTCATGTTATTTTTTTGCTCATTCTGTTTATTTTTTTTCAAATTTTAATATTTTCATTGTAGCCGTTGACCTTTCCACTGAGGGTGCTTTATACAGCATGTATCCCATATCAGTAATTGTGCTTACACTTTGGATGCCTTTTGTGGACTATATCTGTCCCCTGATTGTAGATACCATACAGCAGACTTTACGAAGCAGATGATATAAAAACGCATGCAAATTTGTACTGTATATGTGTATATATATATTCAAATAATAATAATCATTTGGTATCACATGCACCATTTCCTCCTCATAAGTATTGAATATCAATACAATATACCCTCCGTGTCGCAAGATTAACAACAGCTCTTAAAATCTGTCTATGGTATAGTGTATAGACATGAATAAGGAGTGCTTCAACCAATATAGAAATAGTAAAGAGAGAAAAAGATTATGGGGGAAAATGGTATGATATATGGAAAGGGATATTAGCAATTTTGGAAAGATAGCGTGGAGTTTGAAAATGTTTTCGACCACTGAGTGGTGTGGCAGTGAGAGACTGGCCAGATGGGGACAAGGGCTAACTGAAACGCTGCTTTCCATATATGAATTTATATACATTATTCCTTGGAAGAAAAGAAAAAAAAAATTCAAGTCACTGTGAACTATCATTCACTTGAATTTTTTTTGGGAAATGTTTGGCTTTAGTTCAATACGTCAGTTATGGAATACTTTGTTAAACTTAGATTTAAATTATACAATTGCACAAAACTTCATTGAAAGGATGACTGCTCCCAAAAAATGCATCTATGCAAGGATCTGCTTAACGAAGCTCCCCACCACGGAAGTTGAAGGAAAATTAGCAATGATCCCGTGTGTGGGTTAGGTGTCTGCTATACCCCTAATCCACATCAACAGGTTATCATTGTTGCTGCTGCAATAACCACTTAAGCAACTAACTCCATTTATTTTTTTTTGTATTTAAAAACTGGGTTGCTTCTATTTTTTTGCTCCTGCAAAGCATTTTTTCCCCCCCTCACTTTGGCCGTGCTTTTTTGTACGTAGTATTTACTTAACGTGCCCCAGAACCCTTTATATGTGGGGCTCTTGCAGCACTCAGGAAGTCGGCCACGACCTCTGACCAAGACCATAGGTTAAGAAGTGTAGTGATGGTGTGTTTATGTATTAGGGTGAGCGTAAAGTTGTTGGGGATTATATTTATGTTGCCTTCTAAGTGGAAGTTGCATCCTGGGTGTGAGAGTCGCTGTGGTATGCTGAACAAGTATTTGTAATGTGGAAGAGAAGGATGTATATAGTTCAGACACGAAGTGACATGGGTTTCGGGGAAAGTTGTTTATCATTTGTCGAATCATTACAATGTGAATATGTTTTGTCCCTGGTCTTTGCTGGGTTTGGGGATGATCTGTCGAGTATAAATGACTGAAGTGCGAGGCTGGGGTGAGCATTTTATTTATATTTGAAGCTGGTGGAAAGGACTAAAATACCTCGGATGGGAAGGGGTTAGGGCTGTTGCATGAGATTGGGTGCTCACCATGTTGACGTGGGATCGTACTAAAAGAATTTATGTGTAATTGAATGCTCTTGGTAGTTAAGCAGCCAGTGATAATTTGTGGGTGCTGTTTTGTGTATGGTTTGTAGTTTTGCTTTTTAGAAGGGTGGATGATCAAGCAGTGAGGGATAATGTAGTTTTTACGGGATTCAGAGATTTTTATTTGTGATGTGCAAAGTGAATGTCTACTTCATGTCACGTGTAGATGTCCTTAATTTGATTGGGACACAGATTCCTTTCATGTCTGCCAGAGTAAAGAGCATGACTGGATTTTTGTGGAGATATGTCCATTCTGTTTTAAGCAAGTCAGCGTTCCAACTGTGCGACAGAATGCTGCGCGAGTGGTGTTGAGTTACTGTGATGTAACTTGTTTCTAAATTGGACATCATTTTTGCAGTCTTTCATATTAATATTTAAAACAAAACACAGTCGGTCACTGCCTGATGATAACTTCACCGCTGTGGACTTTTTCGTCTGTACACGTGCCTTATATGAAATTTGGTAGCACAGAGTATTTTGCAAATTTTTCCTGCTACATTATTAAAAAATTCCTTGATTCTCTGTTTAAGTCATGAGGATGGTATTTCAAGTGTCTGCTTATAGTCACTAGTAGAAGCTTTGGTTTCACAAGAAATTCGTCTGGAAGTGGCTTGATTGGTGGCAGCTCGGTTGTATGTTATTTTTTTACCCAAAACCTTTGTGAATCAGCGAGTGATCCCATTTTTCGCAGATATTTCGTTTATTATAAAAAAAAAACGGTCTGTTTCACTTGCTGCTGTGAAGTTGCATATGTCAATAGCTAATGTATTTGAAATTATTTTTAAACAAAAAGAATGTGTAAAAGCACCGAAAGATATTGATGGTGCCAGTACGATAGTAAAATGGAACATTGTCTCCAAACACTTTTTATTGTGTTTATGAAGTCATAACTATAAGATATCTGAAAAGGGTTGTGATTCATTGCTCGTTTATATGTAGTTCTATGGTCATAAGCGTGATCTGAATAGTTCATATAATGTTTGCATAATACCTTATGATTATTTCTCTGCCTGAACTTTAAAGTTTTTCAAGTATGTTGTTGCATGTACGTGTAACAGAGAATTCTTTTTAAAAGAATACTTTTTTGTTAAAAATGGCATTGTCCTAGCATTACACTGTATTTGGACTCTACATTTGTTTTTTCACCTCTGCATGCAATAACACCTGTTCATGAACTTGATACGTAATCATATGGCAGTTTTCTCACAGGGTCTGGGAATTGAATGCTATATTTTTGTTTTGGCTATTTGGTGAGGTCCGTGCACATAACAGTTGAGATTATTGTGTCCAGTTTAGAGATGATAATGGTTTGGCATTCATCCTATGGGTATAATTGGTTGGAACAACCCTTAAGAGAGAAAACTGTTTTATGTTGTCTACGGGTGTAGCTTCTTGCTACGAAAACTTCATCTCCTGGAGTGAAGATTTGACGTCAGTTGCTTACCTGGTAACCAGATTGGCAAGTTACGATATGGGGAGGGAATTTCATGTGGTTTGCACCTGCCTAGCAGCTCTATTTAGCCATTTTATGCAAAGAACTGTTGGTGGGAGGTAAGTTAAGCATCATGGGTTTATTTGGGAGCAAGCATCCTCGCTTAACGTGGCAAAAACTCTGTCTTCAGTTATATATATATTTCCCATATGGAATTAATTTGTAGCCATTGGGTCTGATAGAACAGTAATGTGTTTAGTTAACATAAATAAAATTTATATATTTTGTCCAACTAAAAAAGTAAGGGATACGAGTTAAAGGCTAATTACATCAATAAGTTAACGAGTGGCAGGTACACCCTTGCTTGGTTTGAGTTGCGAGACATTAGAGGTCTTGGCTAAAGAAAAGGTAAATTTTTGTACACGGTAATCCTTAATTCAGTTGGGTGGCATCAATAAAGTGAAAAAGAGTAGCGTACTCCAGAGGGAATAAATCTTTCAGGCAGTCACCGTTTACGTGCACACCATGTTAAGGAACAATACAGGGCCCAGGTTTAAACAGAAGTAAATTACGGGTTTCAGCCCAACTCCTTTATGTTTTGTCTAATGAATAATCAGTTATGAATTAGAATTAAGTATGTAACAGTCATGTGTTAAATTTGCCTCGTGTACATTATTCACAAGGTTACAAGTGCCCTTGAAGCTGTGGAACTATTGAAAGTTTCAAGCCAGTCATGCCCTTGACAATTTTATCATCTACGAACTATATTTCAAAAGACTTAATCCTCCAGGAAAATATTGAGCTTTATTGGAAAGATTGAAATATTTGTTGAATTGTTTGGATGTGAGGAATTCTTTCCGTTGTTTTATGTATTTGTTGAACTGTTTGGATGTGAAGAACGGGCAGATTTCTTTCCATTGTTTGAGTTCTTTTATTATTGAACTGTAAATTCGTGTGCCCATGTAACTGTAGTTGAATATTTTGGATATTGAGGAAAAACATCAGAGGTATGTTGGGATGGTTCATTTATTGGTTTTCTCTATGATTATTTTAATGTCGGATTAAGGAATTTTGTTAATTCAAAGTAATTTCATACATACAAGCCTTGTTTTCAGTGTGATATGTAAATATAATTAACTACTTGTAACTTGTAAATATTTGTGACATAATGAGCTTGTGTTTTTTGTAGATAGAGATAGGATTAACTTTTTCTTGTAAATAGAATTTACTCAAACGTTGCTGATTATGTCACAAACAAGTTTTCATCATACTTATGATTTGTTTCAATACTTTGTTAGACATCCACTGAGTTAATGTGACATATATCACCATTCTTTAGTGTGCTAACATTGATTCATGTTAATTTTTTTTTTTTTATTTATAACTGCTGAATATTTAGCCATCAGCTCATTAATTAGGAGTATAGACCACATCTAGTCCTTGCAATACAAGTTGTTATTAGGACCAAGTAAAGTTAATAGTTGATGAATGTTATTTCCATTTTTCACCAAGTCTGCAATGTGCGTGTCTTAGTGTACCTCCCGTCCTCAGTCTTCATATCTACAATTCTGTGGAATCTCCTCTTACTGTTCCACGTGGAACATATATGTTTTAATTGTGTCTAAAATTGACAAATGTTACATTGGGATTCTCAAAAGTACCTCGCGCTTAGAATTTACCAAGTTTCTGTTTCGCAAATCATAAATGCTTCTTAGGTGCTGTTTTCAAAACCCCCTGGAAAAGATTTCGAGTGTTCATTATGCACCGATCTGCTTTACGTACCTGGAGGTGGACTTGGTAATGGTTGGAACTATGGGGGCTGCAGTGAGCCATGGGATGGAAGAACTGGCTCGGTTGTAGGTGCGTTTAGGAGCATAAGTATGAATATCTCGGTGCCCACTGGGGTTAAGATGGTAGTATTTTCAGGTCTAGTAGTCCTGACCGTATTGTATGAATGTGTCTTGTATTTTAATGGTTAAAAAAAAGGGAAGAGTTTGGACATACTGGAAATGAAACGCCAGAAGACAATATTTGGTTTGAGGTGGGTTGACCGTGCATGGAATGACTGTGAGAAAGGTGTGGAAGTAACTGCAGTCCGAATGAGAGACCCATATGAAGTATGCTGGAATGGTTCAGACATGGGAAATAGATGAAACAAAGACTTAAAGACTGACTGACTAAGGGGACCTGCGTCAGAAGTGAAGGGAGTGATGGGTAGGGGTATAAGGGTTCGAGGCTTAGTTAGGATGAATTGGATGGAGCAATGGGTAGGGGTATAAGGGTCCGAGGCTTACAGTTAGGATGAATTGGATTCGACACACTACTACATGGGTTGGGTGGATGGGATGAGGTGCTAACAGTGGGCTGAACTAAGGCATCGGAAGTATTCAAGGCAAACCATGAAGTAACCAGAGTTTCATCGTGAATGGTAGGTTTCGGTACATTACGCTCAGCAGTTAAGAGGATGCAAATAATGAAGCCATTGTTTCATTTGTTCCTGACACTACCTCACTAAGGCCCTGGGGCAGGAGGGTAGTTATATAAAAAGTTCAAAAGCGTATAATGCACCCTTTATATTCATTGAAGACGACATATTGGCAGAAAAAAAAAGTCCCGAGTATCTGCTTAACCCATAAATACAGGAAGTCTTCGTACGAACACCCAGGTGCCACGAGCACTCACTTTCAAGGGCTTATTTAAAACTGCAATATTTTGATGTTTGCACTCCTAAGCATCTCTTGGTCACTGTAGGTACTTTATTACAGAGAGTGCCAGTCTCCAAAAGTAATTCTAAGGTGTAAATATACACGTAAATACATATAAACGTGTATATATGTGTAAAGAGCAACCATAAACAGTGCAGTGTCATTGATCCAGTGCACTGTTTAATAGTGATAGGGAAGACAAAGCAATTGGTGGTGTCCTGTTCTTTGTTAAAACTTACTTAAATCCCATGGTAGAAAAAATTTGTAACTATCGAGAATGACAATTTCATTTTTGTAGAAAGTAAAGATAAACTTTGTACGAAAATAACACTATGACTAGTTTATTGCAGAAATTTGTACTGAACATGATCCTACCACAACGGGAGATTTTAACATATGTATCAAACTTGGGGAATCACTTTCCAGCACCTACGGACGTGGACTCTTATCTAAATTAGCTTTATAGTGCCATAATCCAGTTAGTCAAGAAACCTACTCATAATGACAATACATTAAAGTCTAACTGCAAATGAGGATCTCGTCAATAATGTTGGAGAAAAGTCTGGTATAAGTGATCACCAATAAATCACTTTTGAGTTTACTTTCAAAACTGCATGTAATGTTGGTCAACAAGTCGCAAAAAAAAAATACCCAATTTTAAACTTGAAAATTTTAATGCTCTTTGCATTACTCTTGACAGCCAAACCTGGGATGATAAGTTTCTTGAAAATGAGATAAATGAAACCGAGAATGAAACTTCAGTGAAGCCTTCATGTAAGTAGATACATATGCCAATACGTAGTAGACAGTCTATTTCTGAAACGAAGCCAAGGTAATGGAATGGCAAAATAAAGTGTTAGTTGTCCAAGAAAGTAGCTCATAAGAAACTCAAAGGGATCAAAAACCAATATGGCAGAGTAAGTTATGTAAACGTGTGTAGAGAAAGTAAGAGTTATATAACCGAGTAAACATCAATCTGAAGCATATATCGCACTGAAAATAGCAAAAGATACCCAAGAAGTTTCCCAGTTGTATTTGAGGCAAGAAATTCATTATCCAGTCAACTGGTCTATTAATTACAGAAAATGGCATTTTGGTCCTAGACAAGGAAGCCATGGCAAAAATCTTAACTCTTTCCCCATCTGTTTTTTATGATCAAGGACAACCCATGTCCCGAACCCAGTTTCACTAATAAGAAATAGTGTCCTGCAAAAAAGCTGAAGATACACAATCAGTAATAAAAAGAATGAAAATAAAACTGGTGGCCCTGAAGCGTATAATCCGAGGACTGAGCAATAAAAAATGAATAGCTGACTGCCCTTCCAGATGAATGGGAGTTTGGAAATGTTACACCAATATTCAAAAAATGTATTACTGCCCAGAAATTACCATCCAATTAGAACATCTGCAGTTGGAAAACTTGTGGAAACCATCATCCCAAATAAACCATTTAGAGCCCACCACCAAATAAACAATTATCAGCATTGTTTGTGGGAAAATAATTCAAGTAAGTTGAATGTCTGCTGTTTTTAGACATTGTCAAACGAATGGACTGGGCTCCGAGGTGGCAAATGAATTGTAACATTGAAAACAGCATAATTTTACGTATCTGTACGAAAACCTAAGAGGCAAGTTACAGTATGAATTCTGTCGCATTGCAAAAGATAAACGAGGAAAAAGATGGGTATAATCTCCACTAACTTAAAACCTTTTACTACACTAATCTCTTAGTTTCAAATTCCTTCTACTGTGACAAACAGCCTTAACAGGAGGACCCAGGGGTCTATTGCCGTTTGAATTCCTTCGTATAACTCTGGGTCACCCCCAACAAACTCCAACAATGGAAATGCCCATTATCTTGAGGGCTAATCTCTCTCAGCCATATATGTTAGCTAGCTTGTTTCTATATCATTATATTTACACATATTTCTTTCATAATAATGTTGGGACTTGTTAATGATTTTGCATCGGACTTGTGCCACTCTACCCTAACTGTGTGTCTTGACCTGGGCTTCACTTGTTAAATTTGGTATGCCCACAGCCACTGAGGTTAGACTACGTCAATTTTTCATACAAATCCTGATGCGCATTCCCTCTGAGAACTCCCTCAAAGGGGTGGCCACGGAAAATTGTCTCCATAACATACAAGGCTCCTCCATACCACTTACACTTAATGATGTTCCAACATACGAGGCTTCTTCCTACCACTTACACTTAATGATGTTCCAACATACGAGGCTCCACCCTACCACTTACACTTAATGATGTTCCAACATACTACTTCTACCTAATGTTTTTATCTACATATCGTTTACAATTACATGTATTTCAAATTGGAAAACAAAATTTGAAGTGCATGCTTTTTTTTTATCCATATATTCATCCTTTTTTCCTCAGCATCGAAGGGTTAAAACATTTCATACAAAATGTGAAAAATAAATATTTTGAAATTTCTTTTTAATGAGAGAAATGTTAAAGAACAGAGATTTACTGATAATCAGCTCACTCAATCATCAAAATTAACTACCGTCAATGTGTGCCAGAACTGTATAACATGAAAACAACCTTCAGGTTGAATGTGACCATTTGAATTATATGATTAGCAAACGTATGTACAGGACATGCCTGTATAATGGCATAGGAAAAGATAGTTAAAGGTGAATGTTCAAATTACAGAGGTATAAGTCTCTTGAACGTACCATACCCATAAGTTGCAGCAGAGTGGAGACTGAGAGAACAGTGGCAAGAACAAAGCGTCAGATTGGGGTGGAACAAACAAAACCCACATGTATGGAATAGCTACTCACAAGAAAAATAACAACATTGCCTGTACAAAACCCCAGGCTATGCAGAAGCATATTTGGTGACGAGCAGTGTGTGAGGTTTACAAGGTAGAGTGGAGGATATGGTCACACCCAACACATTTGTGGTTTTGCAGGTTGAATCATTTTGAAAGCAAATTGTTGGAAATGAGTCGGATTCATCAAAAATTTAACCAGCTTACTGTTTACTTGTTCTGGTATGCCGTTCCAGGTCTACGTTTGAGAGGAAATATTTTCATTGCCAGAACAGAACGAGTATACAGTCAGGAGTGATTTTATGCAAGTACAGTAGAATCATCAATGTAGAAAAAAAAAAGATCTTTAACGGAGATGAAACACTGGGACACAACTGTTGCTAGGATAAGGAAACATCACCGGCAAGTTGCTCAATTGGTAATGTCATATAAAATGAGCAACTGTTTCACATCACAAATTTCACGAGCATAAACTCAATAACACACAGGACATTTATATAAATTTCATTTCTCAAATTTGTACAACTAAATACATTATTCCATACAAGTGCATCTTGGACAATTCATCCTCAGATGATGCTTAAACCAGGGGACACCCTCTCGTTAGACTTGATATCCAACAAAGGTGCCTTTACCAATACACTCTCCGATGAAGAACCAGCACAGCACTTCAACAGTTACTAGTGTGTTGAGCCAGGCTTCCTATTGGGAGAGATAAGGCATCAATAAAGTCTTCCACAAAAAAGGTCTATCAACATGAAATTCCACTAATTTACTGGAGCTTTAAAAATGAATTATACCAACACAAAAATCTAATTTTACAGGTGAACTTTCATTGGTTTAGGTAGCTACGCCTTTGAATTATGTGCATAATCTCAAAGAGGCACCTGAAGCAAGCTTTGTAATTATGATTAATATTACTCAATGCTTTACATGACTAGAATAATGCATTGTGTATGTTCAATTTGTCAACTGTAATTACACAGAATAAGATTCAAACCTTATGACATACAAGAGTCATTTTTTTGACTCAAACCTTACGACACACAAGTGTCATTTATGACAGTATAAAACATATAAATGTCAAAGGTGGGAAGGACTGAGTACCAAAAGGACCTAATTCCTGGAACTCGGTCCATCATGGGGACCACGACTGGGAAAGTTGATCCTTTTCCCAGTTAGTACCGGACTGGGGAGCAACAGTGTACTTTTAATTAATTCCGGACAGTCCAACTTTCTTCAGTCCTTTTTATTCTTTTCTTTCATCTCATTTCAGGTTTTCATTACGATAAACTTAAAGTATAACAAACTCAACTCAATACAGTAAGCTTTCATACAGTGTCTTTTTTCAATGATTTTGGCAACTTAAAATTATTTGGAGAAAGATCATATCTCATTTTGAAAAGAAGACTCAAAAAGAGACAGACTTAAACATATTTCAACGCCAGAATGCGAAGGAGAATCTAGTGTCATCAATGCTTCAACCTCATGTCAAGCAACTGGAGTTCCTAGTGGAATAACTGAGTGCATTAACCCTTGGCTGTACCTGGACAAATAAAGATTTTGAATACAAGGGCCCCAAGGATTAGAAGCTGGAATACAAGTGCTTGCTGCGTCTGCTGAACAAGAACTTACTCTCGACAAGCAACAAGAGCCAAAAACAACCTCAAACAACGTATCTCCAGATACCACTCACATCCAGGACCAGTTCGACTAGTGCATCAAGGACAGGGTGGCAATTCAGAATAGCAAGAAGCAGCCCAGCGACTGTCTGGAGTGCCTCGGGGACAAGAGGTAGAGGACCATGGTTCAGCTGACTATACGGGAGACCATGACTAGACCGTCTATAGTCACCAAGGCTCTCTTTGAAGAGGTCAGTAAATTTAATTAACACTCTTTCAACTTTGCCTAAAAGTCATTATGTCAGTCAGCTATGATGAAACGTTATGAATTTGTATACCTTTTTAATTAGTTAATCACTTTCTTTGTAAACAACATGTTGCCACTTGACATCGACTCTAATTTTTGGAAGGACTGGTCAACATGTAATGTCTAGGCAGACACTTACCAGGTGTATCAAACAGGTACGTTTGTTATGGCTATTTAACCCTCACAGGCATCAAGATTCACGGTCACACAATGACAATAATGATATAATCGTTTGCAAATACACGTTCTAGTTATTCAAATTAAATATATGTTTCAACTGACAAATATACACCAGAAAACATTATTACTTATTATATCTTTTAATAAACTTTTTGAGGTTTGACGAGAAGAGGCAGCACCTGAGGGACGACCTCAACTCTGTACAGTGGGTCTCTACTAAGGCAGACATTTTGACGTGCCCACAGGTATGCTTAAATTTCAATCAAATTACATTTACTTCAGTTAAAAAGAACACTAATAAACAGTTATTTCAATTAATTCATGACAATGATCTTAAAATATAAATGAAAATTTCAACTGAATAAATTCAAAGTAGTCCATAGTCCATTTCATTTCAGGTCGTCCATGGGGATGACTGGACACAGGATTGGCCAGGAGACCCTCCTCAGGCAGAAGTCAGTCTCGAGGAAGCCCTCCTCAGCCGGAAGTCAGTCTCGAGGAAGCCCTCCTCAGCCGGCAGTCAGTCTCAAGGAAACCATCATCAGTCAGACGTCAGTCTCAGCGCGTAGAAAACTCACCAGACAACACACCTTCGATGTCCTTCAGAAGAAGATGTACAAGGTCCACTTCTATTTTGCCATAGAGTCAAAGGTCTGTAGGACTACTACTGACAATGACAGTAACTTCGTCAAGGCAATTAAGTAAGCAGGTTTCTTCTTAAATTTCACCATTTGCATACTTTTACTTTTCTAATAATCTATATTTTTCATTTTTTCTATATCATTCTATAACACTGTGCAGTGTCTTTGGCAAAACGGTCAAGGAGCTGCCTGAGGAGGTCCAGGATGTCAAAGTCTTGAAGGACGCACCATCCTGCAGGAAGATGTAACAGACCACTTTTGGCAAAGTTATGGAGCTGTGGAACAAGGAGGCAAGAGTTCACAAGCCTCAGACACCACCAAGATAGGGACGTTGCTGACTGCCCCCGCAGTTACAAGATGGAGCTTTGTCTACGATGGGGTGTCTCATCTGGTCAACATCTTACGAGACAGGGAGAAGCTTCATGGACTACACTGGGCGTGCAACATTCTTGGGGTACCTTCGTTCTTGTCTAGTAATTCATTTTATTTTCTTATATTTACTTTACTTTTCTTTTTGTAAATGTATAAATGTTAAAACTTAAAAGTAAAAAATACGATATACAAACTAAAAAATTTAAGTACAGGACTAAAATATTCACTTTTTCTTTCAGCTGACATTTGCTTCTTCAGAGTATCCTGAGGTGATGCAACCAGTCTGTAAGGCACCGGACATCATGCAAGGGGAGGACATAGCCTATATGGGGCACTTCTTCCCACCTTGACCAACTTTCTCAAAATGTTGAAGGGGCTGAAGGAAAGCACCGATGTCAAGATGTGTCAGCCAATGGTAGTTGCTGTCTGGAACGGCATCAAATGCAGGTTTTGTCCCCTTTTTGAGGAAGGATCGGGACCAAGCTGGTGGAAACATTTCTCAGCGAGAGGCCTGTGAAGCCTTTCATCATTAACAAATACTCGTTCCCAAGCCCAGCACTGAAAGACTTATTCATAGTTTAATACACTTATCCCTTCCAGTGCTGCTATAGAGCGGCTCTTCTATTAGGGGAAAGACATCTAAGCCAAATAGATCAGGGCTCAGTGACAGCCCTTTGAAATGCTGGTTTTCTTGAAGGGAAAATGAAGTATTACTGTAGTTACCTGTACTAAATACTATTAATTACTATTTGAATCTCTTGTACTGGTGTTTTCAATTAGTTGTTTGTGTTTCATTTCAAAAGTATTTTTCATTCATAATAAATGAAAGGACCGAGGACTGAGTTGGTCCTAGTTTCTTCGGGAAGGACTGTGAATAGGACTATCGATTCATTTTGAGTCAAGGACCAGGACAGAGCCCATCGGTCCTTTTAGAGGACCAAGTGCTTACTTTTGATAAATGGACATTTACAAACCTCAAACTACCCAGATGCCACCTACTTAAGGTTACACCGACTGTCCCCCAAGAAATAATATACATAAATATATATATATATATATATCCTATAAAAAGGGTTGTATGAAGGGTGGATGTGTTGGAAACAAAGAAGGCGTGTTG
>JAUUDY010054688.1:0-15140 GCA_032361765.1 Panulirus inflatus
AAACCCGTGACTCCTCCCTAACCGCTATCTGATTTACTATACGACATTTTGGTTATATATATATATATTGGTCATACACATAAGCACTTCAGAATTTTTATTGTTCTTGATTACTTTCATGGGATTACTTTTCATGCTTATTCAATCATCAGTGATCACATCAACGAAATTAGATAACTCTTGCTTATGCGTTAGTTAGTTAAGGAGCGAAGATAGACTAGTTTTACTTCGATGAAAGTTAAATGATTTATAGTTGTAGTTCAATGTGACTCTGATGATGACGCCAGTTGTAAACATTACGAGGAAACACACGAATAAGAACAGTTTTGACACCAGACTTTGTTATAAGTAAGGATAGTACTATAGCATGAATAGTGGTGCTTCACCAGAACACTAGGAATCAATCAACCCCTTTAGAACGAAGTCATAATCCTTGAGCACGACGGTACGAACCTTGAACACGGTGGTGCGGTCCTTGAGTATGACGGTATGATCCTTGAACACGGTGGTGCGATCCTTGAGTACGACAGTATGATCCTTGAACACGGTGGTGCGATCCTTGAGTACGACGGTTCGACCCTCGGGTATCATGGCTTTAGCCTTTGGTCTGACGCTTTGAAGGGTCAGGGCGACGGCTTGACCATCGCACACAACGTACCATGGTACTCAAGGGTTTTACCGCTGTGCTCAAGGATCGTACCGTTGTGCTCCAGGGTTGTACCGCTTTGCTCAAGGAACGTACCATCGTCATCATGGCGTTTGAAACAGTCCACATAAGTCAGACTATTGCCATATTTGAAGTCTGTTATAATTTCCAGTGGTAATTATGATACAACCGATCACCAGTGAAGATACAAACCCCTCTGGGTGCTACCGACCGGCCACAGTGTTAACAACAATATCTTCCTCTCAGTAACAGTTCTTTTTTCTTTTTCTTTTTACCGTCAGCCGCGGCACAACTGGGGTTGCTACGATCGCTTGAGGGAGAACCTCAACACCTCTCCAACAGCGTCGACGACGAAGACGACGACGAAGAAGGCACCTGCCTCTACCACCGCTGCCGCAGCCACGACCGACAGCATCTCCAGCGGAGGTCGCAGGAGGAGGACCAGCTGTACTGGTGCCGGAGGCCCTAGACGTGAGTGCAACTGGGTGAGGTTTGTGACTGTATGGCCCCAGTACACCCCATACGTCAACATGGTGGGCACCCTCTCCGTCCACAACATCATCACCTTCACCATCACCAGGTAAGTGTCTCCAATGCCGTCTACTCTCACCATCACCTTCATGATAACCTGTTAGATTACTCTTACATCACCACCAGGTTCTCGTCTTCACTGCCCGCATTTCCACGACCAGGTAATCTCCCCATTCATATGATACCATCATCAGGATGTCTCCCCACCCACAACACCATCACCGGGTGACTAGTCTCCCCACCCACAACACCATCCCTATGTTACCCATCCAGTCCATACCACCACCATTAAGTAGTGCCCAGGCTGGATTCCAGATTGCATTCCAGGATGGACTCCAGCCTATCCTTGAAGCTGAACTTCCAGGTTATTAACAACACTCACTTTCTGTGGCGTTCTTCAGGGATCTGCCGCCGGAGACTGAGCTGATCGCCTTCCTGCTGCTGCCGGAGGACCTGGCTCCTCCTCCTCCTGCTGCTCCTCCCGCCGCCTTCGCCGGGTCCATACCTCTGCATCCTGGCTACTCTACACACACCCATCATCCTCCCTTCCTGCTGGATCCCTCCTGTATTGCCAGGGATGCCAAGCCGTCGAGCCTTGCAGCAACCGAAGGTAAGGTGGAGAACGTGTGTGATTACCTATCTGTACTGTATGAGGAGGAAGCTCTACACTCCTGGGGCCTCCCAGCAACTGAGTGCTACCGTTTAGTTGACGGTAGTAAGTTATCACATATTGTCTTCGGCCACATAGTTTTTTTTTTCTTATGGGTTTTGTTATGATCCATAACCCCGACGAAATACAACCTTTTCACATGTTGATTCAGAAGGACACGACTGGTATAATAACAAACGAACGAGTATGGCAGTTCCTCAGTACCCGCTTCCAGTTGGCTTTCTTCATTTTCAGGATATTAGGAAATTGAAAATCATTCGCGATCACTAAACCGATGGAGCTGAAACTTTGTAATAAAAAGTTAGGAAACAGTCAAATATGATCGAGAAACATTGCTTCATTGACTGAAAAATTACAAGCTAGAATTTTCAGTGGAGAAGGGAACCATTGACTACTCCTTCCTGCGAAATTCATGTATTTTTGATCATCGGATAAAGAATACAAGATATAAACTTTTCAAACTTTTGGTTATTCATTTCCCAGCTTCAGAGGTTCTGACATGACAAGAATTTGTAGAGTGAGATTTAGTCTCAATACTCCAGAAAAACAAAAGAGGACATCGAATAAATATAAGCAGTTTTGATGGGATTCCTGAGGAAAATACATTTTTCTCAAGATTCGTAAAAAAAAAAAAGGTAAGGTTTCAGCTCAAGGTGAAATATTGTGAAGTTATCTTTTGAAATATGTATTGAAAACACTCTAAGTTGTTCATACAAATTGTAGACAGAATTATAGATATATAAATCAATCAGTTGATTGGTATATTTTTTTTCTTCCATCATACTTGTAGGTTCGGCCGTTCAGAGCGCGAGCAGCAGACTCCGGCAGATGGAAGTTACCAGCGTCTCACGTCTGGTGGTGGCCACCACCCTCTACCGCAGGGCCGTCGAGGCGCTCATGCATGGTGAGGTGCCCCTGCCACTCGTTAGCTCTACCACCTCCTGTCGCCTGTACCGCTTGTTGCTGCCTCTACCACCATCTTCTGTCTTTAGCATCTACTGCCTCTACTACATGCTGCCTTTACCATTTGACCTTAAGAAATTCGAATTTACATTAATCTTAGCAAACTGTATTTTGGTATCTTATAGCCTCTTTGCTATCTTTATACCATGTAGTGGTCATCCATCTGGTATAGCTGTATGTCTACTGATAATCCGTTTTTTCCTGCCTTCTAATCTCCGACTTGTGTTATCTAAACAGCCGTTGATAACGCCCCTGTTTCCTTTAGCCTTCGGATAACATGTAACCTTCCAGTACCTCAAAAATGACTTATGTTTTTCCATATCTGTTTTCAATATATCCAAGTCTTTCTCGCTGTCAGACACGATATATTATTTTTTCTCGCCATCCAGACACGCCTTTGGACTTGTCCCAGCCTCTTTTGGTGAGTCGGGCCCCACTGACCGATAGCGAGGAGCGGCGCTCAGTGTCTTCGGACTCGTCTTTCTCCTCCTGTAGCACCTCAGACACCTCCCAGGGCTCGTACAGTGAACCCAGCGTTAGGTCAGTGTAGCTCCGTAGGTCTCCAGAGACGGGAATACTCTGTGGATAATATATCATTTCCTTTGTGGCATATGAAGCATATTTCACATGAATGGTTATCATCCCTGTTAGATACCAAGTGCCTGCCAAGGTCAGTTCATTGTTCATACTTTTGATCGATCAGGTCACGAGACGCTTTCACCCCAAACGACGTCTTGTCCAGATCGTACGAGATCGGGAGTTCGTACGAAGTGACGCTGACCCGGCGAGCGCGGGAGAGGTCCCTCCTCCCGTGTCACGTGTGTGGCAAGATCTTTGACCGTCCGAGTCTGCTCAAGCGTCACATGCGCACGCACACGGGTACGTACGAAGAAGCTAGAAGTCCATAGATTTCCCCTACTGAGATTACGATCGCTTGCTATAATGGATCCAAAGATATTGATAAAGTAAAAGAGATGTATATTTGTCACCACAGGCGAGAAACCCCACGTGTGTGAGGTGTGTGGGAAGGGGTTCTCCACCAGCTCCTCGCTCAACACCCATCGAAGAATCCACAGCGGGGAGAAGCCCCACCAGTGTGGTACCTGCGGCAAGAGATTCACAGCCTCATCCAATCTTTACTACCACAAGATGACGCATATCAAGGTAAGGTGATCTCTTCCCCCACTGGGTGGGTGGCTACCGCTTAAGAGGACTTTACTCTCTTGGTTTTTGCCCATTAAGAAAGATGTCAGTATGGCTGTGATGTAGTTCTACCTCTTATCAAAAAGAAACTTGCAAAATGATGCTAGTAAAATGTTTTTTCTTTTTGTTTTTTTTTACAGATAATCGCGGTAGCTAAATTGATGCAAATCTTTTTAAAAACTATTTTTTGACCAACATTTCTGGAGGCTTCGACGTCGTTGCCGTTGTAGTTTGTCGTCCCTGGTTTATATGAACTGTCGTCGTCACTTGTAGAGTATAGAAAGTTGTCGCTGAGGTAGAGGTCGTGCCGTGGCTTCATCGTCGTAGTCGTTGATGCGTTTTCTTTGGGTAGTGACCGATGGTACTCAAATCCATCTTGTCGCCCGAGATCGTCACGGGTGCTGCGTGGCAACGACAATGAACCTTAATATTTACAGAAGGTCCCAAGTTGGTCTAAAAAAAATGAAATATAAAAGTGCAGCCAAATTATCTAAAGTTTTGAATGGACTTTATTTCTTAATGAATGAATACATATACTGAATGTTTACACTGGCGTCTTGGACTGGAGGAATTTTTCTTAAAATTGGCCCTTATTCACGAAGGTAGATTGATATCAATTAGTTACTATAGGTTGTAATGAGTAAACCACAGAAGATATCTCATCTACACATGTTACTTTTAGTCATTAGCACAAGGGATTACATTAGATGTTAATGCGTTTGATCTTTGATTCATTTCATGGTTTATGATATCAATAGCTGACATCCTGAAGCTATACTATGCGATATATAAACGTATAATTTTATTTCGCAATAACTATTAGAAACTTTCTTTCGACTTGATTAGAGTCTGGATGAGCTTAGCCGTATTCAAGATCATATCCAAGAGCAGCTGATGCCGCATCTTGTACCGGGTTCCAGCGGCCATACCACATACGGAAGTCACTTCTGGACTAATTAGTTTGCCTTCGAGAAGCAGAGAAAGAAGTTTTACTACCCATGGCGTCCAGGTCAAGTTCAGTTCTCAGTTCTCTTTCCACTTATACTAGAATAGGTGGTGTTACCGGACTCCACTTCCACGTGGTTACGCCGCGAGTAAAAAAGCCACATTGGGCAATCTTGTACCGTTGTCAATAGACGAAAAAGAGATTCAATCCCGTCGAGGAAGTACCCTAATTGAAGCTCCGTGTTGAAGCTTCAGGAGTCCCACCAAAGGACATCCTGAGGTTGCGGTACAACCACTAGTATAGGTGTACTAGTGTCACTAGTGCTGTGATATCCTGCTGGTAGTGACGGATCTGTTCCTCTCCTCCTTCTCAGGATAAACCTCACAAGTGTGGGGTGTGCGGACGATCCTTCCCGACGCCCGGCGACCTGCGGTGTCACACCTTCGTGCACACGGGCCAGTGGCCGCATCGCTGCCCAGTCTGCGGCAAGGGCTTCAGCAAGCTGACCAACCTCCGCAACCACCTCCTCCTCCACTCAGGTAATTCTCTACGGGTTTTTGAGATCGTGGCTAGGTGGAGGAACGGGTAGGTCTATACGGTCCCTAGAAAACGGGAAGGGACGAGTAGATTTGTACCATATCTGTAGAGAACGTGGTGGATGGGTAGGGTATACTATGCTAGTTACCCGTCATCTCTCGTCTCATTTTGAGAGGAATGAAAATTCTTGGTTTGAAGTTGTTTTATGGGAATTAAGACTTTTAGGAGAGTCAACGACTGGCATCTGTTCCCCTCTGACAGGTGTAAAAAATTATACTGAAGGCTGAATGTAGGAGGGGAAGACAGTATGTCGTCCAGATACCAGAGCGTAGGTAGGTATTAAGCTGCTCGGATAAAGCACGTTGTATCACCATTCATGGATGATTTCTCGAGGCCATGATTGAGTCGGGACTTCAGTAGGCTGAACAACCATTATAATCCGTGTCATGGTGTCCAGGGAACCTGTGGTATGGTAGTGTCCTTACCATCCATCTCTGACTTTACCTGAGAAACTCAGTGAATGATTACATTTCCATCTCTTAAAGTAATGAGAGGGGATTTACGAGAAATTCCTAGAAATTAGCTCTGATTAAGAATTAAGCAAGAGAAATGTATGATACATGCAGGTAAGTAGTGAAATACACCTGTACAGGTCTGTCATCAGTATAATTGAATGTGTTCCCATGGAGAAAGTAAAACTTTTTCTCTCTCATTTCGAGAGGGAAGTAGATAGCCACATTCAGTGTTAACTCGCTGTAATATTGAGAAGTTGAAATCATACCATGTTACTTTGAAACTTCGCAAACAGTACTGTAAAATCCATTATTTTTTTCTATATTTTCAGGCCTGAAACAAAGAGATGGGACACCCATAGCAGCTTCTTTAAGCCAAGTTGTCCTGTAGGATTCGGTCCCAATCCTACAGTGCAATACTTAGCCCATCCCCTGTACGAGATATAGAAAAGAGGTAAAAGGAATAAAGAAAACGACTTGGTTTATTCTCGTCAGTGGTGACATACATGAATCCCTGATCGGCTGAAGACACAAGAACAGGGAGATACCTTTCGTCTCGGCTCCATTATTTGTTCTTATTTTTCTAGGGAGACAATAGGGAGTCCGATATGGCGCGGTGAGCCCTACTAATGCTTCTGACGTCGCGGGAGTAACTATAGCTGACCACCTGGTGCAGTGTGGGAGATGCAGAGACGCAAAGAATCAACCATAGGCATCTGGCTCAAGTAACAGTGTCCACCCGCCTCAAGGAGGCAAGTGTGTGTTTACAAGATATCCATCGGTCTCCAAGGGAGTGATCACCAACGTTCGTGGTTGTCCAGGGAATGAGAACTATTGTCATTGAGGGAAAATTATTTGTTTTAAGGTGGTAGCGTTTTGTAGGAAATTGTCGCCACGGAGATGATCTGTAGGATTCGTAACGCTGATGTCCTGTTGAGGGAAGACGACTCCATCTGTGGCTCGTAGTGACTCTGTTCATAAACGGGTATTGAAACGGCTTCTTCACCAGTTTCAATCATTCAATTGCCAGTGTGTGTATCCTGAATTTATCGAGACCATTGATTCTTTATTATGTGAAACGCACACGTTTGTATAAGCAGCTGGATTAGCCTTATCCCTCAGGTTGTTTTTTTCTTGTAGAAAAAAAAATCTACACTTGTGACGGGAAAGGAGCTACGGTAGCAGCCCCAGCGTGCCCGTGCATGATCCCTAATTAGTAATCCAGTTCAGTCCTGTACAAGGGAAGACACCGTGATGAAACTTGAACCTAGGCCTATAGCCGGACCCTCTAAGATTCCTGTGAACCCAGAGACCCGAGTGCCCTAGGGCGGCAGACGAGGTAGGCAGGTCTGTATAGTCTGTGTCAAACAGGAACTCTGGGATAAACGTAAATCTGATCCTGGCGCAACTCTGAGACTTGTGGATGCGTCGCGTGAGAACCACCGCCACCACCGCCGCCTTGACCTTCCCGTCTCCTGAAGGTGGTGGTGAAAGGGACCAGGTGACACTGTTCCTGTGCTAGTCTTCTCCTGAAGAAAGCAGTGACGTCTCGGGACCTCTGTCGCTCACCTGTGTGCGAGCATGTTGAGTAAACGGACCCGATAAAAGGGACGTGGTTCTTTTGTTTCACTGGGACGCCAGTGTAATTTCCCGCGGTAAGACGTGACCTGATTCCCCTTGTGCCTATGATCTATCAACAAGGAGGAGTTATAAGGTGAATCTTCTTCCTCCTCTTTGTGGTCTGATGGGGTTTAAAAGTTCTTGTTTCTATTTTGTATTTTTCACGTCTTTTTCTACTCGCAAGTTCTAAGTTAAGGCGGTGGATCACTTGTCTTCCATATACCTCAGATCTAAAAATTCTGAAGAGTAGAAGAGATTTATTTTTGATCGCACGAAGCGAGTAAGAGCTGACTGAACCCGATTGCCGTCAGCCTTGCACAAATTCAGACTAGTTGAGTAGTTGGCCCGTCAGTTGTTACCTAGGATGACGTCTGACCTCCATTGTCGAGTGTCAACAGCTTGGATAATTGTCATCATCATCTTGGGGTCACCGTCATCCTACATCAGCCTCCACATCAGTCACCATCACCCGAAGTCGGAATCAGTTTGGGTCACTGTTAAGACGTGTTGGTCGCCAGGTCAAATGTCAGTTCCGGTTGGAGCTCAGCCCGAGTCCATGATCAACAGTGGGTGTGTTTATCCCTCAGTGTCGTTCATTCTTTGTTACCGTCACCCAAACCTGGGTACGTCACGAGTTTGGTTCGTGTCATTCTTGTCACCGTCACACATCGTCACCCTCCCTATACGAGCATCGCATCCATTCACATAATCAAAGACTATGTTTCTAAAGCGAAATCTGCTATCTATATAGTGTCAAATATGAAAGCTTTATATCAGTCAGTAGTCCAAACCTACGTATTTCTAGTTCAGTTTTTTGGAAGGTTGACTTGAAGATAATGCCATGGCTTCATTAATCGAGGTTTGGTCTTTGGCGAAAAAAAAAGACAGAACCAAAGCTTTATAAACATGACCTTTGTATCCTACCATAACATCTTGTTTGTTTAGATTTTTGGTAGTTAAACCTCATTTTGTTACATAAATCTAATTAGTTTTACCAATAAGCGTCAGTACAACTTATTTCTAAGAGTGTGAACCTCTGATTATTGATATGGATTGTACCCGATGAGAGGAGTATGACCTTTGGATGATAGTGATAACTAGGACTTAGCCTAAAAAATTTGGTATTTCATAAATCCTTTCAGACTTTCAGAATATCTTAGAGAAAATGAAGAATTATTTCACTAATCATTGAGGGAAATTTCTCAAAAATGTACTTTCAGTCAGGTAGCTTCCTTTTATGGGCGAATGTAACTATTGTATTCTACATTTTGTCCTTTCTTTTTTATTGTACATATTTCTTTTTATATTTCCATAGCAGGTATAACTTTAAGATTCACATTTTACCAGTGTACTATACGTGTCCATGTATATCTTAATAGGTAAGACTTAGCAGATCGCTGAAGGTAATGTGTGAATGTATACAAAACTTAATTTTAAGATTATCTGTGTAGGACCAAGGGGCGTCGACCCCTTTATTTTCATATATATATTCGCACTCAAGAGAAACATCTTATAAAGAGATGACCCTAAACTACTCGTTTTACTTAAACCTCCATTAATCTGTTATTGGCATGTATGCGTATAGGTAGTTAGGGCCAGGACCAGTCCAAGCGAGAGCATTCTTTCCTCACGTCCATTGGCTGGTAATCATGTCATCCATATCCAAGCCCTCACAACTTCATGGTCCCCGAATTCAGCCCTTTGACACCGTGTTGTCCCCGCAGCGCCAGGTCCCTCCAGTTTTCTCAATTCCATACACGCCTCTCGCTCTCCTGAATGTTCAGACCCCGATACCCCACAGCCCCTTTCTCTCCATCGTTCTATCTCCTTTTCTGCCCTCCCGCACCACTACTCCCTCCACTTATGCCGTATAGATCTTCTTTGTCAGCCTTTCTACGATCATCCCCTCCTTCTACCCAAGTCATTTGAGCACACCAAGTCAGCTTTCTAAACCAAAGTGCGCTCACTACCGCGCATCGCCCTTATGCTATCGTTCTTCGCACGATCCATCATCCTCACACAAGTAATTGTTCTCAGTCATTTCATTTCCAGCATATCCTCCTTATTCCGTTCCCTTGCATTAAAACAGAAGACTCATCCATGCAACATTTTCAGGATCGCTTTACCACTATGCAACCATTAAGCTGCCTGGTTGTTAAGAGACATCTGATTTTTCCGCAAATGAAATCAACAGTCAAGTATGTGAGACCTTAACAGAAATCCAGTAATTCATTAAATGTTTCTGTTCAGAGCTTCATATCCAATTGTAAAATTCAGAATAAAAAAGGAGGAAATTGTTCGTTAGAAATGATAAAGAGTGTTAGAAGTGTATCAATTTGTCCGCAGCATAACCTCAGGTATAATGAATGGTTTCGGACATCATAAATAGTTTGAAAGCATCGTGTGTATTATCTCTGTGGCATGACAGTCACTTTGACACTGCTTCGTTCATCGTCGTCTGTTCATCCTTCCGTCTTTGGCTTTCACACTCGTATACAATTCTATGATTAACGATTCAGAAGCCTCGAACTCGCATCTCCGGATCCACGAAACTAGTGATACACTCGCAAAATCAGAAGTTCTGTACCAAATCGTGAAATAGAATTCCATTCAGTATGACAAAATGAAACAGAAATGAAAAAGTATACAACGATAATTTTGAAAGGTGGCGTATCGTACGTCTGGTAGGCGTGCATGGCAACGTAAAGCTTAGAAAAAAAATTCCATGGCATTTGAGCGTGGTGTGTGTGTGCACTTGGTTGGAACGAGGTGTACCGCTCCAACTTTCGTCAGGAACTATCATCCACAAGAGCGATCGCACTGAAACAGCTGGTAAGAAACAGGAGACATCTTACACTAGTCTTTATTTACTGCTGTAGTGGAAATTTTCCCCAATGAACAGTGACAGACTGGAAGGAGGCGTTGGGTTTTGGTCGGTTATGATTGTTTTCGGCAGGTTTGATCAAGCTGCCGTAGAGGATGTTTATACGTAGAATTATGCCCATTTCATACAACGTTTTGGAGGAAATGACATTTTGTTAACGTAAAACAATTATTAGCTTTATTAGAAATTATATTCTTTCAAACTTGGAAAGGGATAAGTACTTAAGAATGGCCTTGTTGCTCGAAACAGACCAGTATTTCAGAACATCATGACTTTGAGCAACTATTACCGTGGCGAGTCAATATTTCATATTGGGAAATACCGTAATCGAGTCGTGAACACAACCGTATCTGTTTCTTAGTCACTGAGAGTATCATGCTGGCTGGAAGACTTTATAAATCTTGTTCAGGACCGCCCTGTTGTCTGTGATCCATGTGTTCCGAAACAGCGATATCGTGAAGCCTATAATTCGTGTCCATTTCTAAACAGAAATTCCTGGCATATCTACCAGTTTCTTAGGCATTTTCTACCGTCATTCTAAAGAAACTGGAAAATATGTCTGGGTGGTTCAGTAGGATCGGATCCAGATTCGGTTCCTCCTTCTGCGTATGTGTGATAATTCAATGCGACTCGAGTCAAATGACTGAAATGATTCGACTCGTTTGGTGCGACCGCATCAAACAAGTCTCGAGTAATATCACTTGGCACACAAGCTTTTCATCAGATTCATATAACCTGACTTTCCTGTTTGATGGATAGATTAAATATAAGCGAGTCTCGTTAACGAATGAATAATGGAATCTTGTAATCATACTGAGGGCTTACATTGGTGAACACTCTTGTTTCGAAATGTCCAAAACGTTCTGAGCGGGTCTATGAACCAACCATGAATACACAATATATGTCGGTTGGGTAACCACTCTAGATAAACATATTCATTATCAACCGCATTATTGCTAATCAATATAGTTATTGATAAACGATTTTTGTTTAATGATCTGGTGCCACACCCGTGATCTGAAATCACTTGGAGCTGACTGGTATTGTGAAGGGACGCCGCGGTGTTTGATTTCCACTGGTTGCTCTGCTAACAACTAACACTTGTATTGAAACTGATGGCGGCAGATACTGTGGTCTGGGATTTTAAAATGTAAAGATAACATCACATTTATTTGATCATATATGACGAAGTAATTCCAGTTACTTTTGTCGGTTCAATTGCCATTCATGAATCATCGTAGTGAGCAGTTTGTAATTACTTTTGTCGGTTCAATTACACAATTCATGAATCACCATAGTGAGCAGTTTGTCATGACTCACCTTATGATGCTCTTACTGTATGGAGTCTAGGGACAACATGCTAAACAGTGTAATCTGTTTGGAGTTTATGTTCTGAAGAACCAACTGTTGAATACGTCACAACTTGCCATATCTAGTTTTCCTCACATCTCTTTTACGTACGTGTTTTCCTCCATATAGTGAGGCGACGCAGCGTACGGCGAGTCATTTATGAGGAAGGTTTCGTTCCTCTTATGTATATATACAGTGAGTATGTGTTTTTGATAAGCCATTTTTCTTTCATAGTTTCTCTTTGGCGAGATACGTAACCGAATGAAATCATTTTTGTGGTTTGTGTCTTTACATTCACTAATCTTAATAGTATTAATCAAAGATGATAAGCGTTATCGCTACGCACTGCCCTCTCCTTGACTATTATCTTACTGAAAGTATATTTTCTGAGTAAGAACCGCTGTGGTTCTGACATTGCTAATAGTGACGCATTCACTGGCCACCCATGGTCGAGTGTATAGTACGGTGGTCGCGACTGTCTGTCCACAGTCAGCCCAGATGTTCATCCTCGACTAGGGTTTGGTCAGTGAATTTGGTTTAGGCTTGGGTATTCATAAACGTTTGTATATATGGTGCGAATAGGAAGGCACTGATAGAGGAGATTCAGTTGCCCGTACCCTCTCGGTTAACATAAAAAAAGGAATTTTAAACCCATCCACAAGCATAACCACACTAGATAATCAAGACTATTGACAATGAAAATAACTAAACGAAATATTAATTAGCGAACGATAATAATCTGTTGTGTACGATAACTGCTGTGTGCTTCGAGCCATTGTTTACGAATCATATGTACTGTCGATAATGCGAATGTCGGCAACATCTCGATAAGCAATTCCTCGCTCCTTCTGATGCTTAATGTAACATTATAAAACATTTCAGTTTTCTGTGAAAAGATTGAAAATATTTATCGAAGTTTTTTTTTTTTGGAAAACGTTGATTAATTCTTCATGAAGTCATGTTGCTGGAAATTGATTAAGTAACGTGATTCAGTCTTGCATCGTTCGCTTCTCGCTCGCTAAGAGGCGTCGGCGCGACGTTACTTCAGTTGAAAGCCAAAAAAGAAAACAAAAAATGCATTCGTCTCGTCCTTCGAAATCAGAGACAATGACGGTGTCATTGATGAAGCTTCCGAGAAGATTAAATCTTTTGCATGACAATCGACCACTGAGGAAAAGAACTGACTTTTTTCATACCCACTGTGAAAGACTTTACACTCAGATTGACTCCAATTTAGCCCCTTTTGTCGCCATTGCTTTCCTCACTATGTTCTCAACCTTGTAACTTATTTTAGCTTAGACTGAACTCTCCCTGGACACTTGTCTGATATAACTATGGGTTTTAGCTGCAATATTGTTAGATATGATAGCATCTTTGTTGTCTGGCGACACGTGAAGAAAAAGATACAGGTTTTCATTACCAAAGGTCGTGCATGGAATAATTTCATTCGACCTCCCAATCTCGTCCGCCGACTCTCTCTCTCTCTCTCTCTCTCTCTCTCTCTCTCTCTCTCTCTCACTGATGGTACATTTTAGTTCTAGTGATCATCCCTCGATACGTGATAACATCTCTGTTCTATGTGCACCACGTTACCTCGTAGGCTTTTAATTGAATCACATCCAATATGTCATAACTTAGATACAACGTAATAACTCGGTTGCAGAATGTACACACGGTTGGTCCCACACGTCAGTGGGTTAAGGACGTAACCACTTCTTTTGCCAAGTACTAGAGTGTTTGGTGTGTTTCATATCATTCCGTATTGGTAACATTTTTTTTTTTCAAGAAGTTAACGTTTCCTAAGAGATGTTCAAGTGGCTGACCAACCAACGAGACGCTTTTTCCCTACTGCGATTCAGATATTAACTTCCAGTAGAGATCATGTCTAAAGTTTTAACACTACTAGAATGCCACTTCCCTCGTTGATAACGTTGCTTCCCGTGTTATATGGTACTTTTAGAGTTTCCAGTTGACTGCACTTTAGTATTTAGTGATTACTTCGTAGTCAAATCTCCTCAGTCTGTTTACCATCAAGATTTACAAAACTTGACTCGTAGACACATTGGTGATTATCCTATATTCAGCCGTACTAGAATATCATGATAACGTAAAAGTTTGAACTTCGTGCATAAGAAACATTCTTCTTCTGTAAAGTGCTTATGAGTAGTATTTCTAGAGTCATCATTCATGCACTTCTAGCCACTGTCCAGCATTTATGAGACTCGTAATTTAATTGCATGGACATAGTTATGGATATTACAAGCAGCAAACCCAGTAAACACAACCAACGCATTGTATAGATGAAAGTATTTTTATATTGTGGGCTGTGTTCACAAACTAAAAGCCCTGCTTGAGTCCAGGCCAGTTGACACTGACATACGGAAGAACACTGGAACATCTAAGAATGAATCTTGATGGATAAAGACATCTAAATTATCACTTTACGAAATGCTTTCTCCGCTGGTGAACCACAGTTCCTCACGGTGAGTGTGTGTGTGTGTGTGTGTGTGTGTGTGTGTGTGTGTGTGTGTGTGTTAGGACAAGAAGTCTTTTCAAGTCATCTGTCGTTGGCCTTACCAAAGTTCAGGCTCATCGTCTCGCCTGGCGAAGTTCAACAAAGGGAAGGAGTGGCTTGCAGTTCATGTTCTAAAGCTCTTCATTGTTAGGTCGTTGAAGACAACTTTACCACCCTTGAGTCGGAGGCCAGGTCACCATACTCAGGGGGGGGGGGGTCTTACCGTTGTGGTCAAGGGTCGTGTTGTCGTGTTCAAGGATCGTGTCATTATGCCTGATGGCTGTTTAAAATTTGAGGTCTGTTCCTCTTTGAAACTGCGTTGAAAATCATCTAGAAGGAGGAAGGCACACGATGGCCAAACGCCAGTATGACTTCCTATTCATGTATTACCTTGATAACTTATACAACTTACTCGGTGCTTCCTGTGCATTAGGTTAGATAGAAATCTTTGAAGATTAAAGACATCGGCACAATGATTGTCCGCCGTAGATGCTATAGTTATAAAACTGATGATGCTGCAAGGCCACAGTTTCCAGTAACCATATATACAACTACGTGCACATATAAGTCGTCAACACTGCCTGGTACTGACGAGCTATACGTGTTTGTGTGGCGAGATTTCTCGAACGGCAAATGTGTCATAATATAGACCAAACGGTACATGTCAAAGCATGGGTACCTTACCTCTCTCTCTCTCTCTCTCTCTCTCTCTCTCTCTCTCTCTCTCTCTGTCTCTCGGCAC
>JAUUDY010054798.1:2758-15137 GCA_032361765.1 Panulirus inflatus
TTGTTCCTTAAATGTGATGGTTATGTAACTTGAGATATACAACCCTTAAAGGAGCTCACGAGGAAACAGATGAATTACAATTTTCACTTGTTGGTCATTGAATTGTGGAAAACATGGGGGTAACAAGACTATGAACACCACTGTAGGTTAACGTAAAAAAATACATTGTGAGTTTTGTGTAATGACGATTGTCAAACCAACATCCCCATGAATATATGGCAAAGGCACATCAGCCCATCAAAGGTTGGTCTAGTTGTCCTTGTTTGTAGGGTGGATAACGGTAAATATTAAATAATATGATAATTGTAATAATAATATCAATATTGAAAATGTTGATAATAATATGGTATTGTGTAAATGTTCGAATTGAAAGGGAATGAAATGTATTAAATGGAAACGCTAGGAGAGTGAACTTGTTTTCCGAAGTGGATCAGGTATATAAGATGGTGGATAGAAGAAAGAATAGGATTTTATATGACTGCTCAAGCAGCATTTCAGCACTCAGAAAATGCCCATGATAAAGTTGGCATGGGCATGAATAAATTTTACAGAGCTGATTATATGTAGAGTAGGTAAAGCTGAGAGAAGACATAAGGTTTTTTGCTTACTAAGGCATATGCAAGGATAAGCAAATGAGTGAATATATGGTTTAGGCTTGAATTCTGTTATTTTTGTATATATCTACAGAGATGGAGTTGTAAGGGAAATTGTGGTAGTTACTATCAAGAAGTAAGATATGTAGATGGAAGTAAGTTCATGTTTAGAAAGATCTGTGAATAGTTAAACAGCAGAATTTTATGACACTTGTCAAGTCCTCTACCATGGAACAGGAATTTTAAAGTGAATGGTAACAAGAAAGGCTGAAGTGTCTTAGAAGAGAAATTTATAGTTTGATGTCATAAATGGAGAATAAGACATGAGAGAGGGTATGCCAACTTAAGATTGTTAATTATATGCAGAGGCACAAGGCAAATGACTGCAACTCTTAGGAAAATTACGCTAAAGATGTAGGTTAGGACTGATGGAAAGTGTAATTTGGCTTAATTTGAAAAGGATTGAGGTATAGTTATACAGTGGCAGATTAAAAAGGGAAAGTTGTTGTTTTGCAAAGATTTTAGATGCATGCTAAAAAACTGTTTAATTGCTAACGTACCGTTATAGTTTTTTGCTGTCATTTGTTGCCATTTGCTTGTTTTCAGTGGGTGATCCCCAAGATGGGAGCGCATCTTCTATTGTCCCTTGTGTTTCTCCTGACGGGCCACTACTACCTCTTCTTGGCTTCCTTACCCCTTGCTGCATTTATCATACGGGAGTATGTTTATCAACACTGGTTTAAGCATGTTTGTGGAGATATGAATGAATATTGGAGGAAACTTTGCATGGGTAACCTCAGTGTTAATATGAAAAGTTATAGATAAGACATACTTTGATAAAATATGATGCACTTGGCAAGTTAACTAGGTACTCTAATGATTATCTTATGGCAACCATCTTTTTCCAAATTTCTTTATATAAACTGACAAGTATTTTCTCTTCTATCTGTATAAACAGTGATGATGGATTTAGGTATTTATATTTTATTGTATGTTTCCTTACCTATTGTTCAGAAAACTATACAGTACTTACATCCACATTTAGGAAGATATTTCTCCTATGTACAGCTTGTGTGTTCACATAGAATCTTTCTGTTCTTGTTGCACATCACCTGAAAGTATCCATAGGTGTAAGTTTCTTTGAAAATATTTCCCCATTTTACACTGTTTATAGTATCATGTTTTTCACATACTTGCTTTCTCTTAGTAGTAATTGGTAGGCAGCCACCAACCAAGGAGGTATATTACCCGTACTACCTGCCTGGGTATCAGGAGTGTCAATGACGACTGCATAGTGAGCCAGCACTTCAGTGTTTATCATGTTGCACTCCTGTGACCCAGGTAGCTGTCATTTCTTTCTGCTTCACCCACATGTGGACTGCTGGCATTTTCTCCACAAACATACAATCTCACATAATACTTGACAACACTTACACAACTCATTCTTCCTAACTTTAGATTTTCCTGCAGAGTGCTATGTGCTAGCCCTGCCTTTTGGCAAAAGGATAGGAGCAACAGATAGAAGTAGGTAGGAACATTAGACAGGAGCATTAGGTAGGAACATTAGGTAGAAGTAGTAGGTTGGAACATTAGGTAATTGTTGATGGTGTGAACATTAGGAAGGAGCCTCTGAAAACACTGCACCTTAGTTGCCCCAGGCCAGTAGCCTGTTAATGGAGAGGCACTAAATGCTAAAAAGCGGTCCTGGAGTTTTCAAATTATGGAGACTTTTGTAGTGGCCATCTCCTTAAGGGAATTCCTGCATGAACTGGCATCAGAGGTATAGATATGTTGTGTGAGGCATGTTGAATATTAACGGTATGACAGTAGAAGAGAGAGGTGGGGTAGCAAGTGCAGCCTGATTGAGAAGGCTAACTAAGGTGTCCTGAAATAGTTTGGACGTAAGGAGAGGATGAGCAGAGAAAGACTGAAGAAGGGGATCTTTGTGTCAGAAGAGGAAGAAAGAGGCATGGGACAGGAGATGGAAGGAAGGAGTGATGGAGGCTTTTTGGGGTTTGGGGGATGAGGCATGCATGGGATAGAATAAACCTTGGAGTGGTCTGTGAGCCTTAACTCTGGATGCTATGGTATAAACATGTTGTACATGACAGCTATATATTGGTTGTATGCAAATAAGGTCATTGTTTATTCCTGACACTACCTGAGAAATAGTATATGTGGAGGCCTGATTTTTATTTCCAGTTATATTAGATTTGTGTAATTTTTGTAATATGATACAGAATATATATAAAACTGAAAAAATATTCTTTGAGATTTTGAAGTTTTTAATGGCTTTATTAGAATTATTTAAACAAATCTGGCAGTGTTATGTTATTTCAGGATTTATGATAAGACTCATTTTCAAATGATTTGAAGTGTAGTGTAATGGTTGTAAGGTTACTTGAACAAGTATGGGATGACACTAGGAAAGCTCTAGGTACAAAGCTTCATAAGATGTCCATGCTGCTTTAAGCACAAGTGTCCATTGATGCACAATCTGTCCTAATTTGAAAGGTGTGGTGTTAGCCTATAATCATATTGGTTGCAGGGGGGGAGAGAGAGAGAGAGAGAGAGAGAGAGAGAGCCGTGACAGTTACATAGATACGTTATATTGCATCTAGTATCAGACATTGGTAGAGTTCAGGCTCATTCTCTGGTAATCCAAGGTGCTTTGGTGAACTTAGCATGGGATGTTTCAGTCATTCATTAATGCATCAGGTTAGATTAATTGTTATGACCCACCACCACTGTAGGGTAATAACCAATTTGTACTGTATGTGGAAGGAGTTTGTATTTAGGACCACGTATGTACTTGTGTTTGTCATTGGACATCTTGTCAATGCAGTAGTTAAGAACAATATGTGAAAGAAATTTTATACTCACAAAATAGATACTTGGTTAAATTTGCATATTGGTTTGGAAAGATTATTTGTTTTGGAGTTACTATAACTCAGGACTGCTGAATGATGTGAAGTTTAAATCTTCAATGCATGTCATAGGTAGGCAAATTTCATAGCAAAAAAAATCTGAGTTCATAGCTTTTTTTCTTATTATATTTGACTCTTGGCAGGGCATTAGGCTATGTAGGTGTCTATTGTTTTATTCCTTGCTGTAGTATGGCATTATTAGAAAAAAAGCTTATCGCATTTTGAAAATACTATGAAGCTTATAAACTACACAGGGAAATTTTTTCTGTGATCATTATTTTTTTTTATTATAAGCACCAGTTTCTTGTGTGTTCACTCGATTCGCCTTTAGTGTGTAGTCACTTAAGACCTGGTTGTCAGTAGTTATGCAGTTGTTGAGTAAGGTGTTACTTTCCTCTTTTTCAGTTGTTGGTAGCATGTATTGTGCTAGCCTTGGTGACATGGTTTGGCTGTGTTTGCAACAAGGTTCTGGGAGTCTCACAACACCACAGCCTTACTACGTCTTCACACTTTTTGAGGGCCTGCAGTTCTCTACAACTAATGTCAATACTGGGGCTCCGGAGACATTGTGTCATATTGATCTCTTGGCCTTTCTGGCTGCTACAGTGTATTGCCAGATTGCTGCATCTAAAGAGGCTCATGGTTAGTAATCAGATCTTAGCGTGAAACGGTCTTCAAAGATTGTGCATAGAATAATCCGATTTATATAGTAAGGTCTTGAGGAAAGTGGTAAAAGTGAAAAGTTTGAAATTAGGAAATGTATGATTTATATTTTTTTGATAAAGTGTTTGAGAGTGTTTTTAGAACAATTGCTTTTGTTTGTTTAGGAGCTTTTAAATATATGAAGACTTTGGGAGTATGTGTGAAAAGAGAGGGTAGAGATTAAATGTGAGTAAAAGTAAGGTAATGAGGTGCTGCAAGGAGTTGAGACAGGTTTGTGTAAATGGGAGCAAGTGGACTGCATTGTACTTGGGAATTGATGTGACGGTTCATGGGACCATGGGGGATGAAGTGAGTCACAAGGTTGGAGAGGGAAGTTAAAGTCCTGGTCGCAGTAAAGAACATGAAGGAGAGGCCATTCATTTCAAAGGCAAAGGTAGGTGTGTTTTATGGTATTATATTACCAACAATGTTGTGGATGTGAGTCAAGGACCTTGAATGAAGAAGAAAAGAAGAAGGTGGACATAATTACATATTTGTGATTACTAATTTATACATTAAGGGGAGAGAGATGTACATGTGTGGTGGTCTTATCCCAAATATTTTTATACCCACAGGTAGACTTAACTCTGTAAGCTGCTGGCATTCACCATCTTGCTTAGACCATTATGATAATCCATGACCCCTACACTAAAAATGTATTTCTACACATTCTTCTTGATATGCTTCTTTTTGAGCTTCTGATTATGGTCTGTTAATTCTTGCGCTGCACCTCTTGAAGAACAGTTTATTGTCTTCATCATCCATTTGAATGAAGAACTTTTAGTCTTGTCATGTCACCCCTTTATTATCTTCCAAATTAGACAGTGATGTAGCCCTCAGCCTTGCATTGTAGCTCGGCTCTCTTAATTCATCTACCTGCTTGGTTGTTCTCTGAACCCTCTCAGTCATATCCCTGTGCTTCTTCAGATATGGTAACCAGATCTGAGAGGCATAATCCCGTCTTGGTCTGAAATATGTTTTGGATACCTTAAGAAACATTTCTTTACCCATTTATGTGAGTGTGTTTTTAATATTTGCTTCTCCTTGTTCACTCCACCTCTGTCACATATATCCTCTTTGTCAATCTTTCCTCCCTCATTCTCTCCATATGTCCAAACCATTTCAACACCCTCTTCTTCTCTCTCAACCACACTTTTTATTTCCACACATCTTTCTTACCCTTTCATTGCTTACTCCATCAAACCATCTCACACCACATTTTGGCGTAAAACATTTCATTTCCAACGCACCCACCCTCCTCTATACAACCGTATCCATGGCCCATGCCTTTCAACCATATAATGTTGGAACTACTATTCCTTCAAACATACCCTTTTTTGCTCTCTGAGATAATGTTCTCTCCTTCCACACATTTTTCATTGCTTCCAGAACCTTTTCCCCCTCACCCACCCTGTGACTTGCTTCCATTTCCATGGTTCCATTTGCTGTTAAGTCCACTACCAGATATTTAAAACACTTTACTTCCTCCAATTTTTCTCCATTCAAACTTACATCCCAATTAACCTGTCCCCTCAGCCCTACTGAACCTAATAACTTTGCTCTTATTCACATTTCCTCTCAACTTTCTCCTTTCACACACTTTATCAAACTCAGTCACCAACTTCTGCAGTTTCTCACTTGAATCAGCCACCAGAGCTGTATCATCCACGAACAACTGACTCAATTCCCAGGCCCCTTCATCCCTAACAGACTGCATACTCGCCCCTCTCTCCAAAACACTTGCATTTACCTCCCTAACCACCCTATCCATGAACAAATTAAACAACCACGGAGACATCACATACCCCTGCCCCTGCCGCAGAATGACCTACCAGTAAAAACTTTTCACCGCTTCTAGCAGCTCACCTCCCACACCATATATTCTTAAAACCATCCACAAAGCATGTCCGTCAACCCTATCTTATACCCTCTCCAGATCCATAAATGCTACATACATTTGTTTTTCTAAGTATTTCTCACATACATTCTTCAAAGCAGACATCTGATCCACACATCCCCTACCACTTCTGAAACTATACTGCTCTTCCCCACTCTGATGCTGTGTACATGCCTTCACCCTCTCGATCAATATCCTCCCATATAATTTCCAAGAAATACTCAACAAACTTATGCATCTATAGTTTAAACATCTACTTCTATCCCCTTTGCCTTTGTACAATGGTAATATGCACGCATTCCACCAATCCTCAGGCCATTCATCATGATCCATACATACATTGAATATCCTTACCAACCAATTAATAACACCATCACCATTTTTCTTAATAAATTCAACTGCAGTCCCATCCAAACCTGCCATCTTGCTTGATGTCATCTTCTGCAAAACTTTCACTATCTCTCCTCTGTTCATCAAACCATTCTCCCTGAACCCTCTCGCTTCACACACCACCCAAACCAAAACACCCTACATCTGCCACTCTGCCATCAAACACATTCAACAGACCTTCTCACTTCATCATTGCCTGATTTACTTCCCTCTTGCCCCTTCATCGATGTTCCCATATACATATATATATACTCTTACACATATGCATACTTACACATATATGCACATTTACACATTCATACTTACTTGCCATCATCCTTTCTCAAGACCTCCCCGCCCCACAGGAAACCACAAATTCATGAAAGAAAAGAAAATAATTATAACATATACATTGTCTTCTTCTCCCCCACACCTGATTGCTGCCCCTGCATCAGTGAGGTAGCACCGAGAAACAGATAAAGGAAGGCCACATCTACTCACATCCATACACTAGCTGTCATGTGTAATGCTTTGAAACCACAGGTACCTGTCCACATCCAGGCACCACAGACCTCTACATGGTTCAGCCCGAATGTTTCACATGCCCTGGTTCAGTCCATTAATGGCATGTTCCAGTTCACTTTATTCCAAACATGCCTTTCACCCTCCTGCATGTTCAGGCCCCGATCACTCAAAATCCTTTTCACCCCATCCTTCCGTCTCCAATTTGGTCTCCCTGCTTTCATTGGTCCCTCCACTTCTTACTCATATATGCTCTTTGTCAACCTTTCCTCACTCATTCTCTCCATATGTGCAAGCCATTTTAACACACCCCCTTCTGCTCTCTCGACCACACTCTGTTTATTACCACACATCTCACTTACCCTTTCATTACTTACTCAAAGAGAAATTTGTATATAAATATTTGTTGATGTTTGTATGGTATCATTTGTTTACCTGTCTCAGTGTTACCATCTTGGTTCATCAACCTGGCATATCAAAATGCATCTTCACCCCTCTCTTTGTTTGTCAGTATTTGTCATTTCTCTTGTCTGTGTTCTCTCTCTCTCTCCCTAGCTAATGTGCATGACTACTTGTGTGAGTTTGATGAAACTAGAGATAATATGATTTATGAATGTTTGAATTACTTGTTAAGTATACTTGGCAAGTTGTGTAGGAGAGTGGTGATTGAGAGGATGATGGCCTGCACAAAGCATCAGATAAGGGAGGAACAATGTGGTTTCAGGTGTGGTAGAGGATATGCGGATCAGGTATTTGCTTTGAGGGATGTGTGAGAAACACTTAGAAGTGCCAGTGGGGGTGGGTGGGAGGTATGGGTTAAAAAGATCCCATGAGGAAGGGGGAGGGGAATAGCTTGAATGGTGTGACATAAACTTGGAGGAGGTTAAGGGATTAGGGCGAGAGAGGGCTTTAACTGAAGGAATGGGACTGGAAATTTAGTTGGGGGTTTGGCTGAAGGTGAAAAAAGTTTTGGTGATGGTGAGAGGAGGGAGCAAGGTGGATGCTGTGGGGTGTGATGAACATGATGAAGTTTAGGAGGGGCTGTAGGGGCAGGTACTGAATGCTGTTTGGTTGTAAGGGTATAGGTTTGGTGGAGGAAAGGTTTAGGCGATGGAGGGATGGGGCAGGCAGTAGGTGTTGAATGGTTATTGGAGGGTAGGTTGTGTGAGGAGGATGTAAGCAAAGGAGGGGTAGACTAGGATGGTAAGGCAGGGGGCAGGGGGATGCAGGCACTGGGAGAAGGTAGTGAGTGTGAGATCATGGCAACCCTTTTCAGAACTCTACCATGTCCCTGAATATTAGATTTGCTGCAGTTAAAACTTTGAGCACTGCCTCAGTTTCACTTATATCATTTATTTTAATCTTATTTTCCATATTACTATGGTTTACTTAGAACAGCCAAAGATTACTATGGTTTACTTTGAGCTGTCTTTTTAAGCTCCATTTGGTTCCATTGCCATAAGATTCTTAACAGAATACTGATCCCTGATTGTAGATGGGTAACAAGCAGTTGGTGCGTTGTAATGAAAACTTACACAGATATGAATTGAAGGGTAAATAAATGTAAATATAAGTGAGGGAACACTTACCTGTAATAGAAGCACTTATCTGTAGATGGTGATGCTCTGTAATCTTGTTGGCTCAGCGGTGACCTCACTTGACCTGACGATTAAGCATAAAATTGAGTGCCAAGCATGTTGAGATGGGATTGTATTAGGGATCTTTCTTTCATTGTGTAGATGATGAAAGTTTGTGGTAGCAAGAAACCAGTGATTGTTCTGAATGCTTTATTTTGTATAGTTGCAGTTTTGCTGTACATTCTTTTGAGAAGGTGGAAAACTAGGCAGATGAGAATAGTTTATGATGGAGCAGATGCATTGTTTCTAGAGCATATGTATATGCACGTTTACTTAATGATTCCCTCCTCTGTCAAACAGGTTATTGTTTCAGAGGACATTGTATGGTACTTCATCTCCTTTTTTCTTGTAAATGACTATTGAATTGTACTTTTGTGATAGTCAGGTCATGTAGAATGCAAGGAAGATAATAGGTTTGAAGAAGGTGCTTGTGATAGTCAGGTCATGTAGAATGCAAGGAAGGTCATAGGTTTAAAGAAGGTGCTGTATGGTGTAATGCAGTAAAAGGTACAAGGAGGAGAAGTTAGACTATGGGAGAGATGGATAGATGCAGTGAGAAGCTCAACTTTGGCTAGGTATATGTTGTAACAATGGCATTATCGTTATTTGTGAGGTATGGAAGTGCTGCTACTGCGATACAACCTCAAAAGTTCGGAAAAGTTTTGAATTTCAGTGCCTCATGGGGATACTCTGTCTCTCTGGAATATACAAGTCTCATCCTACCTTCATGATGACCTTGTTATTAAACCCTTAGAGATGGAACAGAAGAGGAAGCATTACCTACCTCCATCAAGCCAATAGAAAAAAAAGTGTGCTGATGTTGCAATTTTTTGAAGAGTATGAGAGCTCTGCTGCTTCTGTCTAACACTGCATTGGAGTTACCCTCTGCCAGGTGCCTGCTAAGGGTGAGGCACAAAAGGCTAGAAAGCAGCACTTGAGTCTATCAGATATGCCAGGGAGTAAAAGGATGAGCAATTAAGGGTGATGGCCCTGAATGTGTATGGGATGAATGGTGAGGGTAAAAGGAGGGAGCTTATGGAGAAATTTGTAAGTTATAGTTTAGATATGCTAGGGATAAGGAAAACCCATATCCATGAGCAGGGTGTATGGAGTGAAAATGGAAAGAATGAATGCTAGTTGTAGGAGGATGTGGAAGGAGTGTTAAGGATGATAATGAATGTAAATTATCAGGGAAGAGGGAAAGAAGGATGTGCAAATGTACAATCCTCAAGAATATGGGAGGGTGTTAAAATGGATAGAAAAAATGAATCAAGAATAGTGTGAGTGAAAAGAGAGGTTGGAGCTGTGAAGTATGCATAGGCATGTGTATATGTGTTTGTGAATATGAAAATTGTAGGAGGTAATGATGAAATGAAGCATTTCTGAAGAAACGTGAATCTATTTATAAATAGTTTTGGAAAGGATAGAAATGTAATTGCAATGGGATGTGATGAAATTAGTGAGATAGTAAATGGGAAGTGCCTGGAGTAAATGAGAATAGGAGTAATTTTGTGGATGTCTGTACTGAAAAGGGTTTATTCCTTGCAAACACCTTTTTTCATCACAATATGATCCACAGGTATACATGAATGAAAGATGATGAAAGTGGTAGTGGATTAAAGGTTAAGAAAGACTGTGGTGGGTGCTAGAGTTATGAGAGGATTCTTTGAAGGCTTAGCATTTTGCAGCTCTTGTCGGGGTAAGGATCAGGGAGATGTGGAGATAGGTGTAAGGAAGAGTATGATGACCCAAAGTTTCGATGAAAGTGCAGGAAATATAGGGATGCAGTCATGTGTGAATGAAATGTTTAAAAAGTTTACAGAAATAATATCAAAGGTTGTAGAATTAGTAGTTCAATAGAAGGTTGTGAAATATGGGAATAAAAAGGGCACCCTATCATAATTCTCTGATCAGTGAATCCTTAACAGTTCTAACCAGCTGTGAAAAGAATGTTCTTGAGCACTGACAAGAATCTAAAAACTACCAAAAGCTTTTTGGTCCTTAAAGGAAATTACCACATCCTAATGGGTTACATTCTGTCAATATCCCTAGAGAAGGGCATTTCTGAGGTAACATATTATAAGTCTTACTCCAATGACCCTAGTTCAATATCTAGTATAGGAAGACAGTGTTCAACTCATCCTGCAATCCAGCTTTCTCCTCGTTCATAGGATAAGGGTTTATCAACTTCACTCTGATCTAAATCTAACTGAAGTTGATCTTGTTTTCCCTACAACCTATAAGAAAGCTTGATGGCAGGGTAGGATTTATCTGTGCCACGTAATGAACCAGGGTTATTAAAGAAATTACTAACACTACCAACTACATCACCAAAGTAATTTAACCCTGGTGATCATTTTCAAACACTTGTAATGCAAAAATTGAACAAACCACATTAAGCATGCCTAAAGAAAACTTCCATAACATTTATTGGAAACAGTTTCAGTTGAGTGAAAAGACTCTTTTTGCATGCTGATCTGTGTTTAATTCTGGAACAGCATCTAGTGCCTTGTCTTTCCTAATGAACAGAATTAACACAAATCTTACAACCTATTCTCTTCTGCCATTACTTGGTGCAGCCCAGGCAAACTTACCCCTGACTACATCTTTCCCATATCCTGAGTAAGAGTTGAGGTTTCCAATTCCTTTATATCAGTGCACTCAGTCCCTTACACCACAGTTTTTCAGAAAGGTATATTGGCATCATAATGGAAAAACTCTCATACCAAAAAGGCTGCTTTTCTGACTTCCAAAACCTGAACTCTTCCACTCTTAATTGTAAAATAAAAATGTTTTGATATAGTTCATAATTTTACTAGAATTTAATAGTAATCTGCAAAAGATGTGGTCCTAAACTGCAACTATTTCAGCTGAAGACCAAGTTGAAAAAATGACTTGTACTATACAAATGAAGCAAAGATATTTTGCAACTACAGTGCTGGTACTACTTCTACTTTAGATGATAGCTATCTATTATTCTTTTGTTATTCAGTACTTTTATGCTTCACACCTACTGATTTAGGTTACAGCTAGTTACTGATCTTTTGATATTCAGTACTTTACTACTTCACATATAATGTTATGATCTAGATTATCGAGGTGTCCCTGACATGCAAATTAACTTTCATATAACATGTAGTGACACTCAAATAATTGCCAAAAATTATCTTTGTTATTCATCTTATTATACCTAATCGCTGTCTCCCATGTTAGCGAGGCAGAGCAAGGAAACAGAAGAGGAATGGCCCAACCCACCCACATACACATGTATATACATAAATGCCCACACAGCACATCAATGTATACATACATATACATACACAGACATATACATATATACACATGTACATATTCAAACTTGCTGCCTTCATCCATTCCTGTCGACACCCTGCCACACATGAAAATAGCATCCCCTCCCCCCTCTAGCAATGAAGCTCCAGTAAAAGACAAAAAAGGCCACATTCGTTCACACTCAGTCTCTTGCTGTCATATGCAATGCACCGAAACAACAGCCCCCTTTAAACATCCAGGCCCCACACACCTTTCCATGGTTTACCCCAGACACTTCACGTGCCCTGGTTCAATTCATTGACAGCACGTTAACCCTGGTATACCACATCGTTCCAATTCACCCTTTTCCTTGCACACCTTTCAGTCTCCTGTATGTTTAGGCCCAATTTGGTCTCCTGCTTCTCCTTCTTCCCTCCACCTCTGACACATATATCCTCTTTA
>JAUUDY010054909.1:0-15134 GCA_032361765.1 Panulirus inflatus
AACGAAGGTTGGAGTGGAATGAGAGTTCATTCCATTAAGTAAGCCTACATATTAAATGTCATTAAAGTATAGGTAAAAAGAATGTATTTTCACTGAATAAATGCATTGTTGGCACTCACTTTTCAAAATTTGAAGCAGTTAATAGGTATGTTTTTATGATCCTAATTACATTAATTAAATGAAACAGTCTCCTCCTGTGAGTGTATAATTACTGCACCTATTTGTAGTTATGCATTTGCATGGTACAGGAGGGAAGGAATGGAGGAAGAAGGAATGCTCAGCAAAAGATTGCTGTAGATCAGAGATGCCAAGGGCATTTCTCCGCTAAAAGAAAGTATGAGAATTACTGGATACAGAATTTTTGGATATAGGCATAACGCAAGGGGAGGACCAGCTGTGCTGACGCTGGAGTCATCCAGCCAGGAGGTGCTGAGGCCAGCTGGGCAAATCATAAACATGGTGGAATTTTGTGGGACGATCATCAGAGGTGATAAAGCAAGGGAAGAAAGGGAAGAAATAAAGAATAAAGTTACAAGGCGACAAACATGAGAAATCATATAAGGCAAAAGGACGGGTCATCCCTGCCACTACTACGGAGAGGTGAGGACTGGTACCAGACGAGTATATCAAACTGATGGTCATGTATTCAAATGAAGATTGACAAGTAGTACGCGGTACAGAACCGCAATGCAACGATCGAGTTAGGGAAAATGCAGCTGATATTGATGGAGATGAGGAGAGAAAATTTACTAAAGGGAAAAGATCTTTTGTGTACCGTCCAACGGGATATATGATAGCAAGGAAGAAAAGAGAAGATAACGGAGGAGAAGGACGAGGATAACCCTCTCAGAAAGAGGCAGCCTAGATATCAGGAAATACTGGCTGAAGGCCCATTCAAACAACTCATAAAGGGAAAAGTAACTGTACGGAGGAAGCACGCAGGAACCAAATATGATAAGGATGAAGGAACAGCCGGGATGATAAGAGTACGATAAGTTACTCTGGCAACATGAACTGGGAGATGGAGTGCACTAGCTGGGATCCAGAGTATTGTGGTGGAATGTTCTGTAAGTTTACGAGGAAGGCGTAGGAACATGAGCACATTAAGTCTCAAAGGGAAGGTTAGTAGGATGGAGGAGCGGTTCAGTAAGAGATGATAATAAACGTAGGATCTTAATTATGTGTTGTGACGAAGGGACAGGAGACTCCCCAGCCACACTGCAGCTGAAAGGCAAGAGACCAAGAAACGAACATGCCAGGATAACGGAGGAGATGCAGAGGAACTTGAAAATAACATTGTATTAAAGGCAAGAGATGATCCAACACTTTACAGTAAATACAGGAATACATCATCACATCAAGAGCATTTACACCTGGGTAGTGTTGTATTGGATGATGCCAGGACAAGCTGCATGACAAAGTCAAAATTGGCTTCATAGCGGAAAATACTCTGATGCCAACAACAGTGAGATGAAACAGGGAGGTGTTGGTAGGCAACGGAGAAGATACTAACATAATACTAACGAGTCTTGACCCACTAGTTCCTTGGGGTTGGTTACCTTTATTATGCAAATAACCATAACCCACGTTAAGCTCATCAACAAAAAATCGTGATTCAAATCCTTCTTTTCCAGAAGTAGAAATGTAAACTGTTCTCGCCAAAACTCAAGGAAAGAAAATGACATGGTCAAGTTCGTATCCAATATCCCCAAAGATCTGGTTCTTCGATCTATCATATGAATTTCCTTCCGAAATCACATTACCCCTTGATCCCCCTAACTGCTGCTATCATAACCGAGGGCTTCTGTAATGGTCCCGTTTCAGTTTCATTGATCAGAACTGGAATAATTGTGTTGTGTCAGTGGACCCACTGAAGCTCACCCCATTTCCACGAAATGTGTTTGGATTGGTCATCTGAATTCATTTAACGCTTCGCCGATTCGATATTCAGATTAATTCTATAATGGAACAATGGAAAGGCACATTTTCGGCACAATTTAACTTTTAATGGTTGCTATTACTGTCATGATTTAAACAGGGAAACCTTGTCTTCCTCATTATCAAGATGGAGTTTATTGCTTAATGGGTATTACTTATTCCCAGTTTGTAATTCTCCTTTGAACATAATTTGGTCGGGTTTAGCATGACTCGCTGGAGACCTGAACATTCACCTTGGGTGACACCACAGCATGATAAATCTAGAGACAGACAGACGCATCATCATACATCAATATGAAAACTTATGAAACCAGATATAAGAAGTCACGATTCTGAGGGACCATAAAGCACAAATGAGACAAAACATTCATCAAAATCTCGAGTTCCAAAGAATTCACTTCTCAAAACACGACACTCCATGAAATTCAGCCATTACATGAGGTCCCCATGAATCTGCTTTTTACTGGGGACTTGGAGGGGCAGAGCAGCTGTTGAACTGCACCTGTCATGTTGGCCATCCTGGGAAGTATCATCTTAATGAGGAAGAAGTAGCGGAGGAGGTCAAGCCTGCTGCTGGCAGAGAGACGTACTAGTGCACTTGAAGGTGTCCTGTTGGAACAGATAATGGCCATCTGGTGAGGTGCCTCTCCAACCCCGTGTGAGGAGCTTCAGTTCGTTACCATCTTATCATACGTCATTACTTCTACCGTTTACATACCATCCAGTCCTCCTGAACAGTAGAGCTCCAGGACGGGAAAGATAAATGATTTTTGATATACCGAGAACGGCAGGTGCTGGTGATTACAACACACACACACACACACACACACACACACACACACACATACCTGCTTAATATCCTGTCTTTATGACTAATAAGATGACGAACTGCAGACACCGTTACTGCCTCTTAACAGATAACCTCGTCATGGACCATCAGGTGCCCTGTTATCTGGCTCTCCCAGGTACATAAAAACATACATACATGGACGCCATCACACCTACAGATGCCTGTCATAGCGTCTCTACAGCATTCTGCTAATAAAGAAACATTTTGTAATAAAACATTTTGCCGATGTGAGCGAGAGATTAGCTCACAGAGGCGGTCTGGCCGCCCTTGGGGCTCCTAAGACCTGCTAATGGAGGTAATTCTGGAGTGAGGCGTCGCTGGCCGGATCCATTAGTGCTTGTCGATTCATTTAATTGAATTTCAGTTTTCCTCAACATAACTCTGAGAATTACATTATATAAGAGACTACGGGATGGTGCCCTTGCAGTTCCTATATCAGACTGTTTAAGATGACGCTTCTAAAATACTATAAACTTACGTAGACTTTTCGTTACACTAGTTATGTGTTTATATGTGAAGTGTTCCCAACATGACCTGAGGCGGCAGCAGGTAATTAGTGTGCAGCTGACGAGAGCGATGTTGTTGGTATAAGAGTTCCCAGTAGCCAGGAGAGGTTCAACATCAAAATATTGTAAGTTACCGTAATCTAGTAGCAAATTATTCTTATATACTATGAGTCATTCATCATATTTTCCCGCCAAGTGCCAATCGGGGTCTATGATTCTCATCGTGTCTACGTTGTACGTTCACACAAATCCATGAAGGTGGCAGGTACAGCCAAGATGGATACTCTGAAAGACGAACTGAGGCAAACACGATATTCTTTACATAATTAACCAGAGTCAAGATTATATCAATCTCCAGAAAACTTCAGTACGAAATACCATCTCCCTCCTTTGAATTGTTTCAAAGTATACATTATCTAAAAAAAGAAAACTTCACAAGCTTTCTACAGCTAATGATCAAACGCTAAGTTGTAGCTTCGTAACTTCCCAGTTTCAAGACTTTCTATAGATAGTGGCTCAAAGCAAGAACTCACATGAATTCCACATTCTCAGAACTTGAGACGGACTTTGACAAGTCAGGACAAAAAGATAAGTTGCACCGTCTGCCCCACCCGCAGCAGCCGCCAGGAGTAGTGTTCCTCTGTGTTGGTATGTTTACAGATTTGTACATACAGGAAGGGAGATGTACATCTGGGGGGCGCCTCACTTTTTACAAGCGATACCACACACCTGTAATGATGGATCAGCACTCCTGTAAGTAGGGCAAGGGTACATGCTGGCATGCATGAGTGCGTGAAGCCACACACTCGTGATGATAGATCAGCACTTATGAAAGCGATGTATGAGTGCATGAAGCCTCACATTATTAATGAGGGTAAGAAGCGAGTGAGCCGCCGGCGGGAGAGGGCCTCATTTCCCTGATAAATCCAGCGTCCCGCGCCATTAGCGCTCCAAGACTGACTCAAAGACAGGCTGCTTTCACGGTGTGGCTCAGCCTTCGTCTCGGTAACCACCAGGATATTTGTCTGCTCATGGCAGACGGCTCATACTGTCTCAGTCAACTTAGCTTCAGGAACTCCAGTGTAAACAAAGTTGATCTTTGAAGATTGAGGCAATGTTAGGCCCAGATGAGCCATCGAACTGACCGAGGAAGACGAGTTATCCGTACAGCAAGAATATACATAACAGAGTTCACCCCTCACACCCACAACCCAGGTAGGACGGCTACACCCCTCACACCCACAACACAACACAAAATAAAAACGGATAATCTAATTAATGAATCATTTAACACCGGCGCTTTTACCGAATTACATTAATTGACAAAGCTTAAAAATCCATCAACATAAATCACAGGTAATGCATCATAAATGGATATGGAAAAAAAAAAAAACTATCGAAATCTTATTTTGCATTTTGCTGTCCATTTGTATATATTATCAAAAGAGCTTATTTCATCAGCATGGATTACCAACCCATGAAAATGAATAGGAAATAAATTGTTCAGTCGGGTGTGGGGAGTAAAAGACTGAACCATTACATCAGCTGCTGAGAACATTGGCTCAATGCTGTCATGGTCTGAACCACTACACCAGCCGGTGACGACACTGGTTCAGTCCGGTGTTAATTCGGAAACTAAACAAGGGTTACACAGGCTGCTGACTCCGGCGCTACACGAACACTGATAACATATTTCATCAGTTGTAACGTGAGTGTAGCTCGAGAGTGAGGTGCAGAGAGTGACATGACACTTGAACCTCCCAGCATTATCTACAACGTGAACTTGTTCACAGAGATGTACAGACCGGGATATACATACCATGGTATCTACGTGTGGCACAACTCACACAGCTACCTACTTCATCTGTGTAATCTTGCAAGCTTTTCTTAAGTTTTAAACTTATATAAAACTATTCAAACTGTGTAAGCTTACATTTAGGTATTTCAGTCATAAACATACATGTTCCTATCTCAACTGTAACAATAACGTAATATCTGATACATTCATTTCAGTACTAATGACGAACTGTTACACTGGTAAGTAATATTAGCTTAGAATATACATGTCTGGAAGGTGAAAACAACAAATGGGAAAATATTACTGTGACAAATTCATCCCTTCAAATTTCTAGTTATTTATGATTACCTTAAAGATTCGTGTAAAACTTGAGAGACAATCTGGCACAAGATAAAATACAAGTCTCAGCAGGTACGTATTTATCGATGTGGCAGAAATGATAACAGCGTAACTACAGTTACAACCAAATGTTCTTCCCTGGACATTACACCGCGACACGACTGATTCGTGAGGCAAATATACTACTGTTGTCATCTCTCAGAACTGGAACGAATGTATGTGAATATGACCGAGTGAGGGAGGGCAAGGAGCCATATGAAGGCGCGATGAAAATTCGCCAGCGAATGCCCGCTGACCAGTGTACGATCACGGGTGAATACTATGTACGTGAATATATGACAATCGTTAAGAAATATTCATTGCAAAGATCAACTGACGACCTGCCAATAACAAACAACATTTACGAAATATAAACAAAATAGAAATTTGTGAACAATTGTAAACTGGGAGAAAATGTATGATATAAAAAAGAAACATATAAGATATTCAAATTCAGAAACTTCTTTACACTCACATAAATAAGTAAACATTGCAGTCAGTCATGGACGAAAATGAATCAACAAAGAGGAAACCCAGAACAGCAAGACATGGGCGGGCAGGTGACATCCACCAGATAACTGAGGTCATCATACTAACCTGGTCACGATCTGACAACAACTTCACCAGTCACGCGAATGTTGAACAACTTCCCTCATCTTACTTCAGCAGTTCTTCCTTTCTCGCTGTTACTCTTCCTCAGCATCACCTAGGACGTATATAGAGTATTAACTCACGCAGATACCAATGATTTGGTCAAAATCTTTTTAGAGTCGAAAATTTGACCTTAAAAGTACAAATAAAAGTTCTCAGTAAACTCTTACTTCTTAAACTTCTCTAGATTCAATTAACTCAGTTTCTTTTTTAAATGACCATACAAGAGAATAATTAAATAAACGTCAATAATTAAGGGCAATCCATAGAACCCTGAGAGTAACATAGATATACCTCCGCCCAGTGTTCGCACCGCTCGGGTTCGACTGATTGGTTCATTTGGTTGGTGCTATCCGTACAACATGACGTTCCAGTAATGAAAAACATTTAGAAATTTCTGAATCAAGATGAAGTCCATTTTCATCCTTCATGAAAAGGCCGTAATATTTATGATATAATTGAGGATAATAAACAGTTCAAGATAACTGTTTAAACAATTAATGTTTGTGATTTAAAAGAATGTCTGATCGAGCGCATTCTACGTTCACTGAAACTTTAGATACAGTGGAATTTGAAATCGTTATAATCAATCTCTTTAGCCAAGATATTTACAGTAACAGCTGCAACACCATCGATGAAATTCTATCATAATAATGTGCATCATGACTATTATAACATGAGAAAATAAATCAAATATTGAAATTAGTTACAAAAACAAGTTGCAGGAATTGTAAATAAAATGCTTAACCACGGCCAACAATGATTACTCACATGTCTACTTAGAAACTTTTGATAGGCCAAGTGGTCCACTCCAGTACATATAAGTTAGAGCATTACAAGTAAGACTTCCCAGACAAATAAACTGTGGTTGTCTTATAGTCCATCAAAATACTGTAAACTATTGAAGAATGGATATTATCATACTTCCGCCATACTGATGTGGTTTATGGCTGGGTCATACTTAACCTGCGACAGTTCAAGTGAGAGCGGTGGTAGTGAGAGGGTATCGGTGGTGGTGGAGTGGTGACACGTGTGTGGTGGCAGCATGGTAGTGTTGTCAAGGGACCAGCCAGCCACCTCTAGGGACCATTGTTGTGGTTAAGTATTGGACGGGAGGGAGTGAGACTGACCTGAGATCGAACAGGTGACAACACTAGTTATCTGTAAGGCCAGCGTAACACCGGTGACCTCATAAGTAGCGCCAGTGACGTTATCACACCGAGAACGTCAGAGCCAGGACGAATGAAAGTCAGGACAGTGACGGCATAGGCAGGTCGGACTGACGTCATGGGCAGGACCAGCTGACGTAAGAGGTAAGACTGAGTGGTTCAGTTAACATGTCAGTGTTTTGTATGTTCTCCCTCAACACAGACTCCCTCATACTACATCTCTGTCTACACACACACACACACACACACACACACACACACACACACACTATCTCTCATGCATCACTGTCATCTACCCTCAATTCCAGAGAGTGGGTCACATGCACACGACAGTACACCTATTGTGGGGGTACTGCTGTGCTCCCACCCACCTCTGGCTAGTGGAGGGCCCCCAGCTCATCAGGCTGGGGAGGACACCAGCACCGCAGGCTGGCTGCAGGTTAAAGGAAACAAACACAAACTGTTTATCTCACTTGCTGACCGTGAACTAGCTGGTAGTTAGCCCAGCCTGGGGTCGTGCTGCCGGGGTTGACCTCCTCCATTCTTATATGTTTCATTTCCTGAAGCAAAATTGTGCAAAATGATGAGTTGGGCCAGAGGGAGGGAACGCTGCCTTGCTCCCTTCCTCATTATGTTGCGCCTTCAGAGGTAGCTAGCAGAACGTAGCGTATGATTCTGTTGTCTCATGGTAAAGACCATTTGATCTGACTTGTCTTTATCTTGCACACACACACACACACACACACACACACACACGCGCGCGCGCAGCAGCAGCAGCAGCAGCGGCTCATCAGCCTACGGGATTAGGAAGGATAAACTTTAAAGGATGAAGATGTGTGAGGAATTGAACGAGATATTCGAAAGTATTTTCACGTTGGACTACACCATAGCCCCATCGCCGAGGATGCGGACTGGGAGGGAGGTCTTCAAAAGCACTGAAATATGTAGAAAATACATAAACAGAATACTAAAGGATCTTGACCCACACGGGGATCCTATCGACAGCAGGAGCCAGGACTGGCACCTCCCGCCCCCTTCCACATCAGTGGGTTTGTTGGGGCCCACCACACCCAAGGTTGCCTTCCGAAGAATTTATGACGAAATTACTAGTTTCAGTGGAAGGTGTTCCTTATCACCAAGCTGGCGAGTATGTCTGGTGATGGATGAAGCTTCAGAAGTTACACACGACGATGGATCTATATGGTAACATGGGAGAGGAAACTTCTGATACCATGAAAAGTTAGTCAAAAGATGTAAATCATCTGTGATGTGCATTTGATTATACAGGTGAACATCTAACGACCTAACTGTCAGGGAACATGTACCCGACACGTTCTCATCTTGTACTGTGATAACTACCTGCAGGTCAGACTGCTGGCCTCCTGACCTTTATTGTGGAGTGATTGTAAACTTCGCCATAAAACGCTGTGTGTATTTCATCCATGTATTTGTCAGAGATACTGAAACTTATCTCCATTTTCATTACCTATAAAACGACTTAACAAAGAGAAAGACAAGAATACTCTGGGAAGCGAGGGAGAGGAACAGAGTCTTAGACAGACCCAAGGATCGCATCGACCTGGCAACAGTGACGGGTGTAGGGCTACGCCGGGTCTGGCACCACTGCTCCCGTGGCGGTGAATCCCTACCAAACCCTCCGACAGGAGACAAAGTCGCTGGCTCCTACAGCAAGGTGACAGTCGACAGCCTGTAGTGGCCTTCAGGTATTATAATTCATCAACGGCCAACAATAGTAGATTCACCCGTAGACCTAGCAAAGTAGTGAGTAGCGAGGGAGGGAGGGTTGTGAGGCAGGTCTGCTGTCTCATCTCAGGTGAGTGGCAGCCTGGCACAGGCCACCCGACCTGTACTAAATGGACACCCTGGCTGGGATCATAACTCCCCCTGTCTCCCCCCAGCTACTCTCCTCTCCACATCTGGGATGTCCCCTACACTATCGATACGTCCTCTCCTTACATTCATCTTGTCCCGGCAGAATCCTTCAAAAATCCTTGAAAACTCATAGTTTCATCAACGTAAATCACCTGATGCTTGGAAGTAGCTGGGTATGTGGGACAGGAATTTTGATGCAGAGCGAAGGTGAAAGTTTGCATCAGCTATAGAAGAAGAAACGACGTGGATGGCAAGACATAGAGAGAGTGAGGGATCTGGCGGGCGGAGATGAGAGGAAAGATTGGGTAAGGCACTGCATGAGGTGAGACGAAAGGAAATGATTGGAGTGGACGTAGACATGAAAGGTACTCAGGGAAGCAGCAGCTACTACATACGCGGGACAAGTGTGTACCATGAGAGAGTGGGCAACAATGGGTGTCAGCGGTAGTAGCAGTATCCTTCTGCTTCATTTCTCATTATGCCTGGGTTCCGGTAATATTAGTTCGAACGATGATGGTAACCTGTGTAGAAACCTCAAATACCTATCAAGACTAATTATGTCGAGTAGGTGTGTATACTTCCGCCGAGCTTTAGTTAGTCTTTGAGGATATTTATATGACGGCTGACCCACTGGATGAGTACGCGCTGTTGATGAGGAAGACTGATGTATGAGTGATGAGCACGTGATCATTGCATCAGTAACATCATAACATGACGTGTTCTAGTTGTATTGAGTTGGTCTTTACTCATCTGATGATCTTCAGTACTACATATTGTGACCATATGCTCATTTCCTCTGGTGGAATTTCCGACCGCTGATCCGTCCTCGTACAGAGTACTTCTCTCACATCTTCCACATCTCACTTAGAGTTGAGTCGAAAGAGATCCGACCAATAAACTGTCCCAGATAACTTCTAAATTTGACCCCCTTGCCTTGCGCCCCAGTCAGTATTGGTTCACTTTCCTTCTTCTATACTTATTACTTTGGTTTTTGCTCCCGGGAGTTGGCTGTTTGTGTGCCCCCATCATTAACTAGACCACACAATACTCGTAAAATTTGTGAATACTTTCCCATGTCTCTTCTTTTTTCCTTCTCATAATCCCCTCTGTATTTCAGTTAAACTCCGGCCTTGATGTGGACTTTTGTCCGTGACTGAAGCCTCTGACCTAAAAAAGACCTTACTGGTCCAACAGCATCATGTACAGCCTTGTAGACCTAACCTTGTTTTGTATGTAACTTCCTCTTGACTAAACAAGTCTACTGAGTGAACCTTCTTGTCCCTCTCATCCCATGTACAGTTTTTTGTGTACCTCAGCTGAGATCCGTGAAACTTTCACAATGCCAAATTTCCCACACTACCAGAGGAACAGGAGAGTAAACATGAGGGGACAGGTAGTTCCACCCTTTCACGTTTTGCATTCATCTTCCCTTTAACTTCCTTCAGCCGTCCTCTCCTCCGTCTTTCATCCGCCGACCCTTCAGAACCCATTCCTCATCCCTCCGCTCCTTCTCTCATCTCTTCCTCGTCCTCTTCCTCTCTTTCATTCATCTCAGGCAAGATAAACAGGTCGACTACAGCTTAGGAATGTCGCACCAGTGAAAGACAAGACCTCCACTTCCTCCACATGACACTGTCATGATCTCCCTGCTGGCACTGCCACCGATGTACCCTCACACAAGGATCACCAACATTACTGTCGTCATCACGTCTGACGTCATCGTGCAACATAACAGCAGGATCATCAACACCAGGTCCCATGCCAGTGTTCACTGAATCAGTTTTTTTGTGTTGTGAGTACAACTGGTGGTGTGTTGCGAGTATACCTCCCAGTACCTGGCGATGTGTTGAGAGTATACCTCCCAGTACCTGGAGATGTGTTGCCAGTATACCTCCCAGTACCTGGTGGTGTGTTGCGAGTATACCTTCCAGTTGTTATTACTCCTTTCCCAGCAGAGGAACGTAACGTTCAGAACAGGTATGTGTGTGTGTGTGTGTGTGTGTGTGTGTGTACGTGGCGGGCGCCGACATGGAGCGGGTATGCATGTCAGTAGTGACTTAACAAATGTGGATCCCGTCCTGAGCTCAGAGAACAACACATTACAGACAGATACACGGCAGATGGACAGACATGTTGATAGCTGGACGGACGGACAATCCATTAGCCAACCAACTTGGTCTTGTCAACACAGCTCAGTCATGTCGCTCAGGTAGAGCCAGCCACCTCTGCACATTCCTCGCGCGCGCGTCCCCGGCTGCTCCCACACCTGACATTTATGTCACCAACGATGAAACTTCCGAGCCAATTTCGGTTCATTTTCCTCTAGCTAATTGATGATGATGATTGCCTCCTCACTTTCATCGTGGACACAGTCACGCCGGCATGTTTCTGGTGACCAGTTGTCACCTGAGGGCAGGCAACACAATGTTTGCAGCTTCCCCGCCAGCCACGGTGTCCGTCTTTCATGTAGTTCACATATGATTGTAACATATGACTCCATGACCGGGAAGACGGACGCACGGTGAGGAAGGGATGCCCTCACTGGAGGTGGAGGGACTGGTGTCGGGAACGCTACGGACGGAGTGGTCCATCACTACACTTGATGCCACAGTGAATGTTGACAGCAACGTACTGGAAAACAAAAGGTATATAACAGTCCCAGAAATTCATGGTGTAGTGAAAACGAGAAGTGGTAAAAGTGTGACAGGGGAAACAAGGCGAGATATGGCTGACAACATCCTGCAGGTCCTGCGTGATGTCAGCTGACAACATCCTGCAGGTCCTGCGTGGTGTCAGCTGACAACATCCTGCAGTTCCTGTGTGGTGTCAGCTGACAACACCCTGCAGGTCCTGTGTGGTGTCAGCTGACAACATCCTGCAGATTTCAGGCAACAATGTTTTTCGTAGGACGGTGACGAGCCTCGCGTCCAGTTGCTTTATGTCCTTACATTATCAACGAAGAATTTTTGTTTCTAAGTATCGTGCTTTAAGACTGACACTTTGGTTTTAGTTTTTATGAATTATTGGCCGATCTCTGGGGTAAGAGGACAGCAGGGTCAGAGGTCAAGCGTTCCTGCTGTTGTGTAACATAATGTCCTCAATTCGTCCTGGTGATCGTACGTTAGTCGTGTGTTTCCCGCCATCCTTCAGTTGTTCCATAGAGGACCGCCTCCCACGACAATGTCTTCCACTGGTTGGATACATAGTTTTCCTCAGAAAATGGATCTATTCTCTCCTGTGTTCCATATATAGTGGTTGTTTTTTCTTCCTTTCATTTTTTTGTGATTTCCTCCAGGGTCATTTCCCTGGCCCGGGCCTGTCTGGCACCACGAACCCATCAATCATCTGTCACAAGGGAAAAACTCCTGGAAAACAGTAGCTCCCTTCCTGGGTACTCCCGCGGGAGGCATGATGGGGTTGGTCACGTGGAGGCCTACGCGTGGGCAGCGCAATGCGGCACTCTGCCAGCTGCTAACTTTACATTTTATCTTCACTGGAAAGTCTTCTCGACTCTACTGATCACCTTAAGGCGCTCTAGACGTACATTGTCTTCTGGCGCTTGGCATCCACTCATGGCCTCTTTGCTCACATGAACACGACAGCACGACCCTTGGATATAACTACCTGACACTTAAAGGTTAGGTCAAGGTCATGCCATCGTACCCAAGGGTCTTACTGTTGTGTGGAGGGTTTAAAGAATTATTCTGTCATCAAGGGTCACTTCCTAAAGGCCAGCCATCTGCTGCCTGAGGGCGAGGCCTCTGTTGTTTGAGGGCGAGCTATCTGCTTTGATTGAGGGCGAGCCATCTGCTGCCTAAGAGCGAACCATCTGCTGCCTGCAGAGAGCACGAGAAAAAAAGATCGCGCTTGTAAGACATTCTTGTGATATAAAAAAGGGCGCATCCAAGCAGGCAGACACGGGCTTGAGTCACAGCTTATCAAACTCTAACAGTGTGAAGGTTTACTGTGCTTCCCTTGTCTTAAGAACTTCAACATTCCGTGCTATATCTTATGCTAACTCGGCAGCTGTCACAAGTTCTTCAACACGTTCATTACAATACACTAGTTGGGTAATACACAAGCCGACGGTGATCTTCGCAGCCTTGCAGGGTTAACATTACGAGGGTCTGACTCGTTGTGGGCCTCACACGTGTCCTGCTGAGGGCTGCTCTAGACCTCTAAACAAACCTTCCTCTTCCCAGCCAGCTTCAGACGTGTCAGTTACACATTCACTCTGGTACGACAACGCGAGACGTCTTAAACTTCCTCACAAAACTGCATCATCCAACGGTCACAACACTGCCTCAAAACCTTCTCATAAGAATATCTCGACCTGCTCACAAGACTGCCTTAACTCACATGGGTGCCTGATCCTGCTCACAGACCTGATCATGCAAGAGAATGTCTGACACACAAAAAGTTAATAATAGACACCGTCGCTATGGTTGTGTCTTGAGGAAACCAGATCCAATACTAAAAACTAATTTACTGTGATGATGTTGGAACGTTATGTTGGTCACAATGAAACACCTGATTTGATATGACTGATCTCGTGTGTCTGCATCGACGACTCCAGTCAATACTGGATCGAAGTGAACGATGTGAGTTTCTATTGGTATTCTTTTTCATTGAACATATCATAGAAAAGTTTGTCATGTTTCCTATTACTTTATCATGTGGTTTTGTCTTTATTCCCATCTATATCTTCTGTTGACATCACTGTATGACTTTTCGGTCATGTTTTAGAAGAACAAAGAACTCGAATAACCCGAGGGAGAAGGAATGAGTGAGGTGATCTCTCACGTTACGGTAAAGTGTTGGTGTGTCTCCTGGCTCAGTAACAGTGGTGGTAGAGTGAGGCGCCGCGCCCCACCACATCTTAGAATGCAGCCTAGCACGCGGACCTCAACACGACGACTTTGTACTCGACTTCATATCCCAGTTGTATGTGTCACTCTAGACGACCTGCCTGATACACCTTTGGTCGTGCCGTTGCTTTGAAATTTTTCTAAGCTGTGTCCTTGCTAGACGCGGTGTTATGTTTTTGATAGTTTTTGTCTTTGTTGTAATAATGTTCTTGTTACTGCAGGTGTCAATGTTTGGTGTTGTTATTGTAATCTTTTTTCACTTGATGTCTTGCCACTATTGTTGTCTTTACTAGCGTTTCTGTTTTTACAAAGATTGTTGTTGTTTTTGTTTTTGTACTTGTCACTGTTTCTGTCATTATTACTGTTAGAGTCCCGTTACTATAACCTCATTCACTTACCGTTCGTCCACCACACTTGCACTATAGCTGTACTTCTTACATGTTCTTTAACAAGATTCTTACTTAATTTCACGTTATGTCCTCATGTTGCCCTGTCCTTACATCTCGGGATGAACTGTTCACTGTCCACGTAATTGATCTGCTGCGAATACTTAAGGTGGTCATGACGTCATCCATCACTCTTCTCTCTCCCATGGTGGGCAAACTTAAGTCCTGTAGTCTTTCCCTATAACGCAGCTCTGTTAATTCTGGTACCATCTTTGTTGCCCTCCTTTGCACCTTCTGTATTAGATCTTTGTCCTTCTTTAGATCAGTTGACCAAACGTGGGAAGCATGTTCTAGTTGGCCTTATGTAGGATGTGAACAGCTTGCTGACTATTTCCTTATTGGTAAACCTGAATACAGTTTTCAATATTTGCCAGGAAGCAGTTGGTCTTCTTGACTACTCTTCTAAGGTGGGACTCTGGCGACATATTAGAGATGTCGACCCCCAAGTCTCTCTCACACAGGTTCCTGTAGCTTATTTCCCGCTTGATGATATTTATGGCGAGGCTTTCTTCCACTGTCACCCATCCCCCTTACTTTACATTTACTCAGCTTGAAATTCATCTTCCAACTATCAGACTAAATGGAGAGAGAGAGAGAGAGAGAGAGAGAGAGAGAGAGAGAGAGAGAGAGAGAGAGA
>JAUUDY010055020.1:0-27768 GCA_032361765.1 Panulirus inflatus
TAATAGAAGAGAGGGAATATACAGAGCCACAAAAATACGTATAATCACAGAAATATCTTTCAGCACAAGCTAATGTTGCGTTTGTGGATCTGAAAAATTTTCAAACAAAATATTACTTACACAAAACTGACCTTCATGGTATATGAATCATTCACATGTACAAAGCTGAACTCCCAGCATAGTTTATATTATTTCTAATACTATATTTCTTCATATGCTATTTGTATCATATTCCCTAAATTCAGTGATATGTTGAATATCCTTATTCGCTGATTGATATATTTTCCCTCGTGACTAGATACTTATCTTCGTCTCAGTTCGGTCAGATATCAATAAAGAATCAGAATGGAAATATCCTAGTTTTCTCTGTCCCAAATGTAAATTTAGCTGTGGTCCACAGAAATACTCTATACGTATTTTAGGTTTGTGGGATTTCATTAAAAGTTCCTCCATAAATACTTGGACGTTTCCTTTCCCCAGTTCTAAACTTATCAAGAAACCCTGATTTCCTGATAAGCCACGGTCCAAGGCTGCTTGCTCCCAGAAGCCGAGATTCCACCTAATGTAGAAATTGGTCGACAAAGTAGAAATTCTTGCTAATTCCGTCATATTGGACCCAAAGCAGTAAAATGGTTTGTCCCTTGTTCGTCGACAATCAGAGCTCAGCGGTTTAAGAGGCAGTAATAAGCAATGAAGCTTCTCGTTATTACCTTGATGTCATTCCAAACACATAGGCAAATTTTTCCTTGATTGTTTCCAAAATTGGTTTTGGAAGAGAGGGGATGATAGGAGAAAAAATGTGACGTTGAAAATCGCGAAGTTTAAACACAACCACTGACTGTGTTTCAGTTCAATATTTCTTCATCCAGTTCATACAGTTCTAATATTCTCCCAAGGTGGGGCTCTGACAGTAGGTTAGGTACATTGTCGAATTCCAAGCCCCTCTCACGCATAAATTCCTACGGTTTATTTCCTGCTGAATAACATGCCCATCGATGCCTTTTTCACTGTGGCCCATTATTTTCCATTTATCGGATTGAATTTCGTCAACCACATTATCAGACAACTTTGGAGTTGGTTTTGGTCCCCTCGTAAGCTGATGCAGTCTTCTTTTCATCATGACCTTGGAATTATCTTCAAACGTATTCAGGTATGAGTCCAACCGTTCTCATGGGTCATCTACATATATCAAGTATATCAAGAAGAGGAATGGCCTCAGGACTGAGCCAACTAGTACTTCGCTGGTGACCTCAACCTACTTAGAGATGGTCCTCTGGTACACAACCCTGTTCTTCTGGTGTCATCTCTGTCACTGCCTTTGTCAGCTGTCTGCTTGTTTCCCTGTCACTAAACTTGAACCCATAGAAAGCCTCAGGATGCTGCTTCCCATAGTTTCTGTGTGGTTACCGACACACGAGAACTGACCGTTATGATAGATACCTCCTTGTTACATAGATCAGCAAAAGTGTGGAATTTCCTCCTCCTCCACCTTTTCCCCTTCCTGTAACCTTTTCACTTTGAGGAATCAAGTTTGCTGTTGCCAAAAGAGATCCAAGTAGTTTCTTCCTTCGTTTGCTCATACCGTATTCTCTGTTCATCCAAGATGAACGCGACTGGGGGATGTATTCCCTGTGTGCCATGTCGGCCACGATGCAAGAAGATTTACCACAATTTTGTTACTATCATTCTCTCTGTTTTCTATTTCTAATTTGGAAGTTGGTTATCATGAACGGAATCATTGGTAGTAACAACATTTATGAGATTAGCAGTGGTGGTTCTGGTTAACGATGCTCTCCTATACCATGTAGATAATGCCAGATTATACAGTATGGAACTGAACAGAGAAAATTGGACGTTGCCCAAATTGTTACAAACCTAAATACCCAAAAAAAATCCGATCAAGTGCAGATTTATAGTAAGTGCCTAACAGTGTACGAATTAACAATCATCTATATTCATTCAATTATCGTTTTTGCATACTGGACCCAAAAAATTCTATTTCAGATTATATGCAAACAAACGGGACTAAAGCTCATCTCGAGTATACATAATGTAGATAATTTTATAGACTGAGAGGAATATCCCAATTTCCAAAGTAAAAGGTACTGGAAGGGTCTTGGTTAAATAATTTTTGTTACAGTATGTCATTGTCATATGAATGATTAAGTATCACTGTAAGATGCCATGTTTTTTTTGCTATATTCATTCGCTAAAGTTTATTACTTCCAGCATTAAAAACAACTTAGATGGTGCACACACATGCTGAGTAATTGTTGCTGTGGTTTAGGACATAGATGGACCTGCTTTTTGTTTCTGTTTTGCTGAAGAGGGTCTTTTTGTTCAGTGGCATTTATTACTTCCAACATTGAAAACAAACTTAGCTGTTGCACACATATGCTGTGTAATTGTTGCTGTGGTTTAAGACTCAAACAGACCAGCGGTTTGTTTCTGTTTTACTGAAGAGGGTCTCTTCGGATGTGACTAGGGAGATGATGGTGCAGTGAAAGAATTCATGAATTGTGTGAATATGGGTGCTAGTTACATAGGGTTTGGACTGTGGGTTAATGAGAGTGGCAATAGGAGTGTGTTGTTTGGGTGGATGCATTGAGCTTAGGGTGTAATTGCAGTAGGAGAAGGGTTTGGGTTTGTGAAAGTTTTGTTCAGAGGACAAAGATATTGTTGAATACAGGTCCTGTTGAGTGAAATTGTCATTGCAGAGAAAGGGTATACAGTATTGGACAGGAGAACATCATTATATTGCATGATTTGTTTTGATACCAAATAGTGTCACAAACCCAGAGCTCCATAGCATCCTTATTGTTTTACCAAAAGTCTGTTAAAATCTACCCTAAACCTTTGACCTGATCCACAGGGTGACTTTGTCCATGTCAAGTACTTTTACGTCCAAGCTGGAAACTTTGAGGTCAAGAATAGGACAATGACCCTCCTCAAACAGGTCAGTGAGAGGCTCATTAAGACTTTGACCCTCATTCCTTTTCTTTAGATATTGTTTCCATTGAATTGGTCCTTGATCCGTTCACTTAACTATAGCTCCCACTTCTGACAAGTAACCTAATGTCTACACCTACCATCCTTCCCTTTTATTGACCACTGACTTCTTTCTTACGAGTGCCTGTGCAATTTTCTTTTCATGATCCCAAACCCCTTGTTGTCACTGATCATCTTTTGTCTTCATACTTCTGTGCTAATCTTTAACCCTTTATCTTGACCTTTGCCCTTATAATAACCTCTTTTCCCTGTATTATGAACTCTCACCTTGTATGCTCAGCTGACCTTCCTTTCTTGATTTTTGATATTGTTTTGACCCTAATATATTTATTGCACCTACTTTTTACTTTCTTGATTAATCATTAGTTGTGATTCCTAGCTTATTTTATTGATCTCTTAACCCCTAACTATTACCCTAGCATGATGATCTCAACCTTAAACCTTTTGATGACGTGTGACCCTTCTTGCAGATTCCTGAACCTTTTTTTTTTTTGAACCATGACTGCTATTGATTAACTATTCTCTTATCTTGACACTGAATTCCATTTATAAACTCTTGTATTGACCCTTTCTTGACTTCTTACCCAGTCTTTTAATCTTGACCCTTTTGAGTTGACGCCTGTCTTTTGGTGTCGACTTAAGACACTGTTTCTCCCAATCATTCTGATTAAAAAATCCTTGACTTATCAGGCCATTTGTGAATAGCACTTAAGCATTTTGGGAATATGACTTTGTATCATGAACAATTACATAAAAGTGAGCAGGAAGTCTTTCTCTATATCTGTCACAACTTTCTTTTGGTTGATTGTTCATTTAAGATGTATTTGCCATTAATATTCTTCATTGTTCAGTTCAATTCTGCAGATGTATTAATATTTTTCACTAAGGTTTTGTTTAAGTTGCTTTACCAAGCAGTTTCTCATGTTAAGGTTGATTTTTATGTTCTTTGTGTAATTGAACATGTCAGAGATTGGTACAGATAAAGAGTTCAAAATGTGTGTATTGCTGTAAGGCTGTTTTGCCACCTGCTGTCTGCTGTAAGTAGTTCCCTGAATCACAGCCTAAGGCCCAGTGTATTGCTATGAGGCTCTTTTGTCACCTGCTATCTGTTGATGTTAAATATTGTTTGGATTTAAGGACCATTTAATGAAATTGAAAAGAAAAAAATCCAGTTCCTTTGTGTAAATGCAAGTTGATTCCATTTTAACAACTCGGTTACAACTTGTTTTTTATTGGCTTTCTTGTTTAAAAGAGTTGTTCACCACTTCTTTTCTTCACAAACAAAGAGTAGGTTATGTTTATAAGTATAAAACTCTTACCTTTATTCAAGTAAAGTTTTGTAATCACATGGATATAGCTGACATAAGGTGATTATATAAAGCTCAAAGGGTGCTTAGATGTTGACTTTCACAACAAAGATATTGCAATACATGATGATTGATTAGTTTCAAACAAGGCAATTCAAAAATTTTATCAGTATAAGTCATTATAAAGGTGATCATACGTAGACATATTAAATGGCATTGACTAAGTCTGAGGCCTGTTCTGAAGATAATTTGCTGTGGTTGAAACTATCTATTATAGATAACGTGTATTATCTGGTTATTTCTGTGCCACCAGTCATTATGGTAATACCTGTTGGTTTGGGTATTGCCATTTTGACAGTTAGATAAGATGCACTGATATACTTAAAAAGGTTCATAAACCTTTTCAGTGTGCTGTTGATATTATTGGCCTTCTTCCATGCACAGAAATAGCATTAATTTATATAAAGGTGCTCAGAAGACAGTAGCACCTTAACTGCGCTTGCCTCAGTCAGGAATAGAAGCATTCTGCTGTGCTTGCCTTGATAAAGGCATAATGAAGTATTGTTTCTTTAGTGCACCATAACTATCTTACAGTAGTATAAGTGACTCTTAATATTAGTCACTAGTAAAGCTAAGATGAAATGTTATGATATTGTAGCTGTAACACCATTTGTTGGTCCTTCATCCCCATGTTTTAACCTCATTCTCTTTGTCGTGATGTTTGGTCTTTCATGTTGATTCTTTTCTGTTATCTTTGTGTGACTGAATAGTGGTAATAAAGGCAAATGTATGGTTTTCATGATTTCTTTTCATATGGGAAGACCAATGTACAAAATCCCTCTAACCTGCTCAGCATTGATTTCTTCGTGCTTGTGGTTGCAGTTTTTGCTAATCATTATTATCATTTATTTCCCTCAAACTATTGCCACAATCTTTTTCTGCTTTTGTTTTCTGACATCTAATCCATCATTATACTCTTTTCAGGTAGCAGATACACTTTTTGTAATCATTTCTCCATATGTAACTTGAAGACTATACTTCATTGTGATCAGTACTTTACTCAGTATTTCTAAGTTCCCTTCTTTTTACCCCCCCACTTGTAAAAGTATTAAGTTGAATATTAGTGTCTTAGATTTGTTAATGCTTCTCTTGGGATTGTTGAAGATAAGAATAGTACATCCTGTTGAGGTCAGATTGATACTGGTGAGAATTTAATTTAATGTGCTTTTGGTCCTTTTTCAGAGTTTGCTCTTAGAACTATAACAAGACTTAACAGTCCATCAAGTGAATATATCCATAATGAGGCCTTTTCCAACATATTCTCCATCCCTACAAATGCTAATGTTTCAAGATTACCTCAACTGAAAAACTTTCTTTTGAAGACCTCCTATAGTGAACTATCTTGAAAACACTGATAACTATTGATCTTTAATTGCTTTACATTATTCTGGTATTACCTTTGAATTACCAGAACCCTACAGAAATGTTATCACTTTCTACTTGTGTTATGTTCATGGCCTTTTCTGTCTTCCCAGTCTGTGCCTCGATGATTAATCCCAAAAGAAATGACCCCCTCATCCTCTCTCCTAGTTTGTACATTTAGGCTGACCAACAGTGTCCTGACCTCTTCCAGATGCGTGACTTGCGGCATGAGAATATTAATGGGTTCCTGGGAATGCTTTGTGATTCGGTACGGCCTGGGCTAGTGTTTGACTACTGCAGCAGACGGTCACTTGAGGATATCATAAGACAGGAGGACATCAAGCTGGACTGGTCCTTTAGGCTGTCACTCCTCACTGATCTTGTCAGGGTATGTTTTCAGTGAGTGTTCATGCGCGCGTGTGGGTGAGTGTGTGTGTGTGTCTGTGTGTGTGTGTGTGTGTGTCTGTGTCTGTGTGTGTGCATTTATGTGTGTATGTGTGTGTTTGCATGTTTGTATGCATGTGCATCTGTTAGGATAAATGTGTGTATGTGTATATGTTTGGTTGTGTGCTAGTGTATATGTCTCTTTGTATGTGTGTGTGCATGTGCAAGCATGCATGCTTGTGCATGTACATGTGTGCATGTATGTCTGTTTTTGTTTCAGGTATGCACAGGATACCTGTCCCTACTAACCTTTGCACCCTGCAGGGCATGCGGTACCTACATGGGTCGCTCTTGCGTCACCACGGCCGCCTCACTTCCCGCAACTGTGTGATCGATGCCCGCTGGGTCCTTAAGGTGACAGACTATGGACTTCCGGGCATATATGAGTACCAGAACCTCAGTCAGCCCAACAGACCCATCCGTGGTAAATTCCTGCACCTGTATCCATACCCACTACCACCACAACAAAACCACAACCTGCACTGTGATATCCTTGCCTACCACCACAAAACCCACACCTAGATATGTATTGATGCATTTCTTTACATGAACATCAACATTTACTCCACATCATTATTGTTAATACCTCATACAGAACTTTGGATTGTGCAGTACATTCACACCCACATGCATTCCAACACACGCTAATATTTCTATACAAGCAGAAACAACACTTACTCCATTCCAACTTATCCAAACCAACATATATGGTCTTTGCAACATACGCAGATCCACACCAACATATTTTAGACAATTCATGCCTATAACTACATCCCTGAATCACATAAGAACCCACTTACAATTCCTAACATGACATGAAAACACACATGTATACTGCATACAACTCATCCAAATCCACCACAGCATCCCATGTAATACTTAAAGGAAAAAATATATTCCATACACAAATCCAAACTTCCCATTCAGTTTGATGCAGCACCCCTTTCCTACACTATTAGAAACACATTATATTTCTACCATCACCAACACCTCACACTAGAAATATCTCATGCCTACACCCCACACCCCAGCATTACCTCACACTTTCACCTCCCAAAACACCCTACACCTACACCCCAGCAACATCCCATACTTTCACCCCAAAAAATGCCCCACACCTACACCCAGCAACACCCTACTCATAGTAACACCCCATACCTACACTCTCAGCAACCCCTACACTTATACCCTCAGCAACACCCCACACCTAGACCCCAAGCACACCTGGCACCCACACCCCAGCAACATTCAGTGCCTACATCTCCAGCAACATCCCATACCTTTAGCCCCAGCAACATCCCACACTTACACTACAAGCATCATCCCACTCCATCCCAGTAACACCCCACTCCTCCACCCCAACAACATCCCACACCTATACCCCCAGCAACATCACAATCCTATACCCCAATGACATTCCATACCCATGCCATTAGCAACAATCCACACCTACTCCTGCTGCAACCCACACCTTTAGCCTCAGCTACACCCCACATCTTCACCTCTAAAAACACTCCACATATATGCCACCGGCAATACCCCACACCTTCACCTCCAGTAATACCATCACCTATACTCTAATCAACACTCCACACCTACACCTCCAATATCACCTTCACCTACAACCCCAGCATCACTCAGGAATACCCCACATGTATATCCCAGCTACATGCCTCACCCCAAATCAACATCCAACACACATATCCTTAACAAACGTCCCAGCAACACTCCTCTACCCCTAGCAACAGGAACACCTACATCCCCATTAACTCCCCACGTCTAAACCCTGTACCAGTACCCTACACCTATACCAACGACAGTATTCCATATCTTCATTTTGACAAACTCACACATACACCCCAGCAACTATCCACACCTTCATCCCAATTAACACTACAAATACATCCCAGCATTACCCTACACCTGCTCCTTTGCAACACCCCACACCATTCCAGCAATATCCAAGACCTGCACCCCCCAGGAACATCCCACACTACTTTCCTTAGCAACATCCCATACTTACACCTAGGCAGGAGTGTATATCTCCATCCCTAACAATATCTCTCACTTACATCCCCCAAAACACCTTTCATCTACACCCTAGCAGTGCTCTGCACGTGCACCCCAGCAACACCCTACACCTGCCGCCACAGCAAAACCCCACACCTACACCTTCAGGAACATCCTACACCTACAGCCCTAGCAACACCCTACATCTATATCTATACCCACAATATCAGCATCATTCCACACCTTCATGATATCCATGTCTCCTACCCTTACAGCATGTCCAGTCGGCATCCCTAGCACCGTGTCTTTGTCTTCAAATCCTGCATCATGCCCATAACTACAGCCCTACCCTTCAGCATATCCATGTCTACAGCCCTGCAGCATATTCTTGTTTTCAGCCCCCTGCAGCATGTTTGTGTCTTAAGCCCCTGTAGCATCATTTCTCTCTACAGCCCAAGCAGCAGATCCACATCTAAGGTCCCTCCAGGATGTCCATGTCTAAAGCCCCTGCAGCATGTATCTGTCTACAGCCTCTGCAGCAGGTCTGTGTCTACAGTCCCTGTAGCAGATCCATGTCTACATCCCATGCAGCAGGTCTGTGCCTACAGTCCCTGAAACAGGTCCATATTTACAGCCCTTGCTGCATGTCTTTGTCTACAGCCCCCTGGAGCAGGTGTTTGTCTTCAGCCCAGCTGCAGGACCATCTCTGCAGTTCCAGCAGCATGTCTTTCTCTCATGCCCCTGCAACAGGACCATGCCTACAGCCCCTGCAGCATGTCTTTGTCTCGTGCCTATGCAGCAGGTCCATGTCCACAGCCCCTGCAGCATGTGTTTGTCTCCAACCTCTGCAACATGTTCATGTAAACAGCACATACGTATGTACCACCCCTGCAGCATGTCCATATGTACAGCATATCTGTCTCCATCCCCTGTGGCAGATCCATGGTAACATCCCCTGTGGTATGTCTTAATGTACAGCACATGTCACATGTCCTTGTTTACAGACTGTGGAGCTTGTCAACATCTGCAGCCCTATGGTATGTTCCTGTATATAGCATGTCTTTGCCTAAAGCCCCTGTAGCATGTCCATATCTACAGCCCTTGCAACAGGACCATGTCTATTGTTACTACAGCATGACTCTGTCAACAGTCCCTGCATCATGTCCATAATTAGTCTCTGCAGTATGTCCATGTCTATAGCCCCTGCACCATGTCCATGATTACAGCCTCTGCAGCATATCCATATCTACAGCCCTTGCAGCATGACCATGTCTACAGTCCTTAGAGCATGTGTCTGTCAACAATCCTTGAGGCATGCCCATGTGTGTGGACTTATAGCATCTCTGTCAATAGTCCCTGTAGCATGTCCACGTTTACAGCCCCATCAGCATGTCTCTGTCAACTGCCTCTGCATAATGTCCATGTTTACAATCTCCTCAGCACGTCCATGATTACATACCTCGCAGCATGTCCATATCTACAGCCCCTGAAGCGTGTCCATGTGTATAGCCCAAGGAGCATGTCCATGTTTCCAGCCCCTCCAGCATGTCCATATCACCCCCTGCAGCTTATCCATGTCTATAGCTCTGCAGCAGGTCCATGTCTTCACTCCCTGCATCATGTCCATGTCAGCACCTGCTGCAGCTTAACTGTGTACAGCTCCTGCGGCATATCCACGTCTTCAGCCCCTGTAGCATATCTCTGTCTACAGGTCCTACAGCATGTCTTTTTCTACACCTTGTGCAGCATTTCCATGTCTTCCGCCCCTGCAGCAGGTTCGTTCCCACAATCCCAGTAACACTTCCATACTAACATCCTCTGCTTTGTGTCCACACACCAACATCTTACACAGTCTACACTATCCTTTGCAAAAAAGTTCACACCAATATCCCCAGCTGCACAAACACACAAAAGAGAATTAAGCCATAGAGTTATATTCTGTTGAAGAGTGATGCTAAACAGGGAAATATTTGAAGGATTAGTTGAAAGACAGGAGAGTTCAAATTGATTAAGGTAGTGTAGAGTGATGAAAACATGGACTTTTGATAAAACAGCAGCCAAAGAGATCAAAATAACACAACTCCTAGAGAAAGCCAGTGAGCAGGATACACCACAGCTTAGAGGCTGGTGGACATATGTTGATGGTCATCCTTAGGCTGTAAGAAGACCAAAAGCCTGTTCAAGAGAGAAGGGTAGTTGAGGAGGATAGCATCAATAATGTTTATATTACTATTAGTATGTTAGTTGTAACATAAAAGTAGCAATTAGTTGCATGCTAGACATAAGGTTTGTAGCGAAGAGGTACTCAAGCAACTTCAATAATTTGCCAAAAAGGAGGAATTCAGTGGAATGTTTATCAGAGGTGATGAATTATAAGATGAGCCAAAAGGGAAGTGAAAAACAAGATGCATCAAATGAGACATGAGAGCAAAAATCCTCATTACTAGCTCAGGGAGGAAGGGATTGATAAATGGTACAAGTTTCAGATTAAAAATGATGTAAATAAATTGTGGATAGACCTGTAGGAGATGGTAAGGGGCAAGGTTCCAAGTACTAAGTCAAAGAAAAAGAAACCAGATATTCTTGAAGAGGTGGAGACAAAACTTGCTAAAAACTTAAGTCTGGCCTAATCTGCAAATGCAGAGCAGGTAGAGATCATAACAAGAAACTAAGCAAGAAATGTGTTGTAAGTAAAGGTGTGACAGAAGTATTATTCATAGTATCAGGGTGGTAGATCGGAATAAGCTAAGAGATGAAAATGTGAATGATGAATGTACCTGAAAGGTGGGCCCCCACAGGTGTAAAACTTTGTACCCTTAGTGTAAAAACAAGTAATTATGAATAGGTGATAAGATATGTATCAGTTGCAACACACCCGCACCAGTATGCCCGATAATATGTCCACACTACTTAACCAAGAAATACGGTCCCACCAACATATCATGCAACAGGTCCACATGAGGCCCACAAAATATCTTTTACACTCCCACACTTCTAGTCCATATAGCATACCTCTCTCTCTATACTTAACATATGGCACTCACCTCATATAATACCCATACCCATAACTACACCTTTGGCAGTACATCCTAACCCATTCCTACACTGAATATCTTATTATATTGTATCCATACCATTATCTTCATTCTCTACAACACACCCACACATATCCTTTGTAAGACACCCACAGCACATCCTCACCCAAGCAAAACCTTCATGATTGTCTGTTTCATCTTCATGCCCCATGCCTACACCTGTATTGCATTATAAATATGCACCCCTTTCTCAACATATGCTTACTTTCCATAAAACACACCTACACCCATATCCCTTTTACTATCACTTACTCATCTCCTACCCACACAGAAATCATTGGTAACACATCTGCATTTTCTGAAGCATGACACTTGTTCCAACATCCCTGCAACATGCACAAGTGCACTTGCTTCTCGTCATACCTGCATCTCATGTATCGAGCTCATACCTGTAGCTATTCATTTCCACTTATCCAGACTCGTACCATCATCTTTTGCAATACTGTTTTGTTACACCTAGACTACCACCTTAAGTGCAGCTATAGTTGTAGTGAGATGTAATAGATGGAAATTGAATTAAAATATTAAGCCATTTAAGTTTTTCATATTCAGGTGTTCTTGTACTGACTTAGCCCCAGTGCACCAATACAAATCCTGTAAACCTTATCATCATTATAGATCTCCTATGGAAGGCACCAGAGCTTCTCCGAGATGAGGCACTGATGACAAAAGGGACACAAGCAGCAGATGTCTTCTCTTTTGCAATAATCATGCAGGAAGTAGTGGTCCGTGGTGCCCCTTACTGTATGGTACAGCTCACACCTCCAGGTGAGTGGAAAATTACAACAAAATAGTTCATGCACTGAAGTATATTGACCCATTATAACATGATACAACTTACGCGCTTAATTAGGGTAACGTAGATTGTGATACGGATAACATGTCAGGATGAAAATGAGGTTTATTGCTACAAAATAATTTGGACTCTCTTTGTAATGTATATTAACTAGCATAAGTGGCACCATTTACCACATCTTACTAAAGATATGCATAGCTGCTCCTCAGTAATGCCTGCTGCTGCTTGTTATATCAATAAATTTATTCGTCAAGCATTAGCAACATCTTATTCTTGCAGAGATCCTAGTACGTTTAAAGAAGCCTCCACCAATGATTAGGCCGTCCGTGTCAAAGGGCGCAGCACCTCCTGATGCTATCAACATCATGAAGCAGTGTTGGGCTGAACTTCCAGAGATGAGACCAGACTTCAACCAGATCAATGACCTCTTTAAGAAACTAAATCAGGGGAGGTGGGAGTTCTTACTTATTTCAGTGATATTGAAATTATGCTTCTCTTGAAGATGAATTTTTGCTTAGGTGGGTTATCGTGTAACATTTTGGTAATGCCAGTGATGCACATGAAGGTTAAAAGTAATTTTGACAGTCCACTACCTTACCTGTTAAGCACATACTATCATCCCTGTTCATGCAGTATTAGTTTGAATTATAGAAGCTGATCACAAGCTATTGTTTGCTGAATTTCGTTATAGTTGGGTAAGGATACTCATTCCATAAATCATAAGTAATATTAGAGATTAGGCAGAATTATGCATTTCCTCTTACATTTTATCATACATCCTAAACTCAGTTTCTTAAAAATAGCTTTGAAAGTACTGTATTGAAATCTTATGAATTTGGAGGTACTACTTGTTTGATCAATCCTTAGTTTGGGATCAGATGGGTACAACAGTAAATTGGCACACTTACCCATATGTATATCTTGAACTTTAATTTGTTTTATCATAAGCTTTGCTAAATTACACATTAGACTTTGATCATACTTGGTAAGACTTGTGTTTTATTAACCCATTACTCAATTTCGAAGATTATTGTAAAGATGCCCTTGCATGTTTCAGTTTTGTTTCCAGTCCCTAGTTCTTGCTTGATAACATTGGAGTTGCACTTTTTGATCTGACAGCTTTATAAATATGTCCTAGGATGTCTCAGTCTTGTTTCCAGTCACTAGTTCTTGCTAGATAACTATGGAGTCATATTTGTTGATCTGATGGCTCTGTAAATATGCCCATGCATGTCTGTCATGTTTTCAGCCATTAGTTCTTGCTTGATAACTTTGGAGTCATATTTGTTTATCTGACTGTGCAAATAGCATTCTTTTCATAATCTGTATATTTCCTCATAATCAGTACAGGGATTGGTATGGCTGCCACAATGATATTATAATGTTACATAATGTTTGCATAATATTCATTGTTAATGATTTACTGTTATCTTGGTCAAACAGGCGCCTCAACATTGTAGACACAATGTTCCAGATGCTGGAAAAGTACTCAAGCAACCTAGAGGAGCTTATCAAAGACAGAACAGAGCAGCTTGATCTAGAGAAGAAGAAAACTGAACAGCTGCTTAACAGGATGTTGCCAAGGTGGGTGGAGAGCTGGTAGTGATTAGGATCAACTAACTGATGGATGGAGAGGTTGGTTGGTGAGTAAGGAAGCCAGTGACTCAAAATATAATGTGAAGAGGTGTAGTAGGGAGATTCCAATGGATGGGGACATTTATTTTAGTTCTTAGACAAATCGATTGGGATGTATTTATGTATAGAGGGCAGTAACTTGAGAAAGCCCTAGGAAGAAAGAATGGTTAGTTGGAAGAAGAGAGAGTGGTAGGTAGAAAGGGCATTGTTGTGGAGGTTGATGGGTAGAAAGGTTGTAAGGGCAGTGGCTTGAGAGGATGCTGGTTGGTAAGGACTGTCTTGAAAGGGTGATAGATGGGAAGGTGTGTTTAGAGAGGCCTATCGTAAGTTGTAATTTGGCTTAATTACCAGGTGGTTAGGGAGGGCAGTGGCTGGTGAATGTAATGGGTACTGAGGCAGTGTAGATGGAGTTGGTCAAATGTATAGAGGGTCTTGAGGACTTTGAAACAGTATGTTATCTTTAATGAATATATAGAGTAATTCATTAATATTATGTACATTAAAATAAGGTTTCACCATTGGTGTTTGATATTTTATGAATAGGGTGTTGAGGTCCATGAATGCTAGGGTTTTAGGGGGTGGAGTGGGTCTTGAGTCTGTGACAGGTGGAGGAGCTTGAGGGGCAAGTCAGTTGCTGTTTGGTAAGGACAAGGTGCTGGTGTCAGCTTCAAGTAAGAAACTGCAAAAGTTGCTTCTTGAGTTTAGGAGAGTGTGTGAAAGGAGAAAGTTGAGAGTAAATATGAATAAAGGCAATGTTATTAGGTTTAGTAGTACAAGGAGTTGTAAATTTGGGTGTGAGTTTTAATGAAGAAAACTTGAAGGAAGTAAAGTGCTTTAAGATACCTGGAGGTTATGGACATGGCAGCAAATGTAACCTTGGGTGCTGAAGTGAGTCATAGTTTGGTTAAGGGGGTTCATTGACAAATGCATAAAAACAGAGGAAAGATGGACATGTTTTAAGATATAATACTACCAGTGATATTGTATGGGTGCTAGGCATGGGCTCTAGATGAGAAGGTACAAAAGAGGGTGAATGTGTGGGAAATGAAATGTTTAAGGACAAAATGTGTTGTGAGGAGGGTGATTGAGTAAGAAATGATAGGATAAAAGAGGCGTGTGATAATAAGAATAGCATGGTTTAGAGTGCTGAAGAGGGCATGCTGACATTGTTTGGATATATGGAGAGAATGAGAGAGGAGAGTTTGGCAAAAAAGCATAAATATGTCAGTAGTGCAGGGAAAAGGAGGAAACTGAATTGGGGATGGATGAATGGAGTGGTAAAGGTTTTAAGTGCTCAGGGCTTAAACATGCAGGAAGATGTAAGGCATGCATGGAAGAGATTAGGTGGAGCAATTTGGTACGCAGGGGCATTGTGTTGTCAGTGGATTGAATTGGGGCATATGAATCAGTCAAGGGAGACAATTGAAAGTCTTTGGGGCTTGGTTGTGGATAGAGGGCTGCGGTTTAGTGCATTAGACATGACAGCTAGAGTGGATGCAAGTTAATGAGGCCATTTCTTTCTGTTCCTGGCAGTTCCTTGCTACCATGGGAAGCAGTGAACAAGTATGAAAACCTAAAAGCTACCAATAGCAAGTAAATTCATCTCAACCTGTCAGCAAGATAGGAGATAACTTCATTATGTTACTAAATGAGAAATGAGAAAGAAATAATGCATCTATACCCATTTTCTTAATTTTGTGGGTTGTACAATAATAAGTAAAGTGCAGTAACCAGACATTGATTATCTTGGTATGATGTATCTGCTCAGTACTTTTTTGAGTAAAATGCTGCTCTTATTAGAGTGTAATGCAACATCATCAGTTTTGAAGCTTGTCCTGTAATATATAATTGTTTAAGAAACTTTGCAAGGTGACATAGAAAAAATATTGTCTATGAGTCAGTGTTTCTTTTTTCAGAACTCTATTGTTTTGATATGGTGTTGGACCTTACCATTTTCTTTTTCATTTAAATTTCCATTCCACAACATGTTAGTGGACCTCTCAGGTTTTACTTAATTCAACAGTCATAAAGCATAGCAGGTTACATGATTTTCACTTCCTTAATGTAATCTTACTACAAAAAATGAAGTCCTGAGATCCATTTTAGCATAAATCTCTTCTTAGGCATTGGTATCAATATTTAGAGGGGAAATTCATCTCCTTCATCTACTAACTCAATAATGGGGGAAAGGGGCCTGTCCTTCCCAAGCATTATGGACACAGCCTTTATTCCATTGTCTTTTGTAGCTCTGTTGCAGATCAGTTGAAACTGGGGATGCCAGTGGCACCTGAGGAGTTTGATGAGGTGACCATATATTTTTCGGATATTGTGGGTTTCACAAGCATCTCAGCTTACTCTACGCCCTTCGAAGTGGTAGACTTGCTAAACGATTTGTACACTGCATTCGACTCCACCATTAACCACTACAATGTTTACAAGGTTAGGTTTATAATATTATACCATCACCTTCTACAGTGTTTGCAGTCATATCATTTGTGCTGTAGTGTAATGAATAGCATATGAATAACTTAAGGAATCTCCATTGCTGCAAAGTGAAAGAAATTGATAATGCAACCCATTCACTATTACTATATACTGATTCCAGACCTGCAGTGGGAAAAGTAAATGATACAGAAAATATGTACAAAATAACATTAGCCCCTTTGTAGTTGGTATACAGAAGATGTAACATTAATGATTTGGGATGAGTTTGAAACATCACATGGAAATGAGGAGTGAGGCAGCTCCCGTAGGGCTTGTGGTGACAAATTTTATGAAGTGTTTGCACCTTCTATGTTTCTTTTTCACTATTATGTGTACACTTGGCTTTTTATGGTTTACACTTTATAATTATGAAGTATATCCTGGTCAACAATAGTCATGATCTTTCTTAAATCTTGTGACTTCAGAATCTAGATCAAGTTTTTCATCACAGCCACTTTCATTACATATGGTATGTACACATATATCATCTTTCAGCTTTTACAGGAAAATGTTACTATCCCAGACTTTATTTTCAAAGTTATAAAACCAAATTATGCATATGGTAAGGTGACAGAATGCATGATTTCACCTTTCAGAGACTGGATGGTGAACTGATGCTGATGGGAGTGAGGTACCCCCAGGATGAACATAAAAATTAACTAATGATTGGCAGCAGTGACTTTAACCATCCATAAACATGTCTTATGCCTCAGTATTTATAACTCTGCTGTAAGAGTTTGGATGAGAGTACTGGTGTTAGAAATATACTTATTGACACTATGAGAGGATTTTAATCATCAGTAGGTGTACATGGGTGAAGGGCATTTGATTAATGTTGACTTGCTTGACCAAATCACAAAATATAAGTTTTATTGTATGGCTCAGAATGGTGCTCTCATACAAAGACAGTTAACATCAGGATTACTTTAACACTCACAGGTAGAGACAATAGGTGATGCTTACATGGTTGTGGGAGGAGTACCCAAAAGGATTGATGATCATGCTTCCCAGATAGCTACCATGGCATTGGACCTTCTGCATCTTTCTGGCAAGTTCAGGATCAGGCACCTCCATAACATTCCACTCATGCTCAGAATTGGCATTCATACTGGTGAGAAATGTGTAAATCATTATTCACACTCAAGTATTACACCCAATAACTGTTTACAATGAGTAGTTATACAGCTGAAAATATGATCATCTGTCATGATGGTAAGAAATGTTTATGGTTGACAGTAACACAACATAGAAGCCTTTATGGTCATTCATAACACCTGTGAGAAAGCTTTAGTAACCACACATATGAGGGAGTGTTATGTATAAAGTCACAGTGGCAGCAGTAATTGTCATTAATTATAATGATAAGTTATTTGATTACCTTAGTGAGAAATAGTCATTGGCAACAAATGTTGGATGTATATGTTATTAGTAGCCATAAAAAATCTAGACATTTCCCACATAAATAGAGAGATGCTTGTATAAAGCTCCTTTTGCAGTAGGATCTTGACATCTCCATAAATTGATCAGTCACAAACCTTCCACACTCATGTGATCTAAACTTTCACTGTACACAAGTCTTCTTCTTCATCTAACCCCAGCTTACTCACCTTACAGCATTACTTCATCTATGTGGAGCTCCTCACCCTTTATAATATTATAAGTCGTACTTGCCTGAGAGTTTTGGGTCTGTAGAAAATAAATTGATGAAGGTTCAAGTAGAGGCAAAATGCAAAGAGTTGGACAAGTGCAGAGTTGCTTCTCTCTTTATCTTTTATAGGTATTACTTTAGCTTTCGCTCAAGAGTTAAATAATTATGACCCACAGGATCCAAGTTTGTTAAAAATGAAATAATAAAGTACTTGTATTCTAAAGAATTAGCCAGTGTTTGACTCCTTAATGGTTTTAGAAATATTTTGCTATACCCATTTACAGTGCTTGTGACCACCATACACTCCACAGGTCCCTGTTGTGCAGGCGTGGTAGGGATGACGATGCCAAGGTATTGTCTCTTTGGTGATACAGTCAATACTGCCTCCAGGATGGAGTCTACAGGTGAGAATTACAGCTATGTATATTGTTCCTCCTCCACTTGTGTGAGAAAGAAAGTTGGAGATAGATACAAATATTTTATGAACGAGAAAGGACAATGTAGACATTTTTATTTCAAGGCGATTAAAAGTAAACTTTTACTTAAAACTTGTATGTTCATTTATGTTTCTGTGCTGGGATGAGTACATTTATCAACATAGTTAAGGAGAAATACACTCATTAATACAGCTGTTTATAGCTATATCTGTTTTCATAGCTGAGACTTGCATCAGTTTCTGCAACTTGTTTCCATTGCTGAGCAGATTTACACCAATGTTTCTGTAGTTGCAGATAGCTTCACTTGTTCCCATGGTTTAGGAAAGTTACATCTATTACAAAGCTTGAGTAACTGTTTTTACTTGTAGCTCAGCATTAAACAAATGTTTGTGCCACATATGATAGGTACATTTTTGTCTATTTTCATGTGAGAGATATACCACAAAGTGCCTAAAACAGCAGAAAGGTACACCTATGTTTGCAACAGCATGTCTAAAGTTGAGGAGAGGAACTCCTCCAATTCACAGCGGAAGAAAGCTGCTCCTATGTGTCTGCAGTAGAAATACTTCTGTGTCTGCAGCTTAGGAAAGCATCTCCATCCTTATCATTGATATACCTCTTGTTTAGTGGCAACTGAGATGAAATATACTTTTCTGCAGCTAGGTATGGTAAACTCATGTGTCTACCTGAATAAAGGTGCATCTGTGTTTATACCACTGAGTGGTAAACTTGTAACTTTGTAACTGAGGAGAGGTACACCTAAAACTATATAACTGAAAAGTACACTTCTGTCTACTGTAACTGATGAGAGATTATAGTTGTTTCTACTACAGGGAAGAGGTACAAGTGTCTAATGTTCAGGATATACACCTGTTTCTTCAATTGAGAAGAGATGCAGTTGTTTCTATGGCTGATAAGAGGCACACCTGTGTTTACAGTTAGAGGAGAGATATGCTTGCTTCTTTAACAGAGGTACAGTTGAGGAGAGATCTGCCTATTTCTGTACCTAAAAAGTGATAGTTGTTTCTACAACTAAAAAGTACTTAAATGGGTTTCAACAATTGGGGGGGCACACTTTTCATTCATGGAGGAAGAATTATATTGGTGTTTGATCATTGATGGGGAGACATTTCTCCGCAAGTAAAAAGAAATATACTTTCTGACAAATGAGCTCAGATTACATTGAGAGAAGAGTCACCTTTGCGAGGCTGTATCATCATCATTTGACAAAAGAAAGTACAGTGTTGTCAAATAACTTATAACTATAAAGGAGTACAATGTACCTATGCTACTGAATGTGGTGCAGTTTTGTAGTTGCTAGAGCCCCTGGATAAAGGGTTGTTTAGTAATGAGATAATAACAATAATTATGATACTCATAAGAAGTACTTCTCTCTCTCCTTGTGCAAGCAAAAATTTGTCCCTACTGAGATCAGAACTAAACTCTTCCCAAAAGTAGGGAGCTATACTTTTCCCTCCCCATGAGAAGAGGTGTATGTTTAAGGCCATTTCATTAATGGTAATATCACCCAGTTATTTTTGCTGTAAGGATGTTTTGCTTCAATATCTCCATAATATTTAGATAATGAAAATTCCTCATTATCACAGTAATGAGTTACCTGCATTATTTAGTAGTAGCTGGTATGGTTGTCCAGTATTGCCAGTACCACAACCACTATTAAGCTTGTCTGTGTGATGTTTGTTATATACACTGGTGCCTCCTTTACTGACCACTTAAAGATGTCACACCAGAAAACACCATTCTAGGCTCATTTTGAAACAATATATGTATGAAGTTAAAAGACAATTTATTCTGCTTTTTTATATCATTTATCTCACAAATTTCTATGGCAATATGAATTCTTTTGATTGAAGCATACAGTAAAGTTGTCCTGTCCTTACAGGTTCTCCCTGGTGTATTCACGTAAGCGAGAAGACTTGGTCAGTGCTGCGGGAAGTAGGTGGATACCATCTGGAATACCGTGGCCTCACCAAGCTCAAGGGTAAAGGGGAGATGAATACCTATTGGCTTCTTGGCAAGGATGGCTTTAAGAAGGAACTACCGGTACCGCCAGAGATAGGGTTAGTTTTATGGTTGTGCATTGGCTGCTGGTCCTCTTAAGCCATACGTTATAGCTAGGTTAGAAGTCATGGCTGAATTGGAGATCATGGATATACCAGAGAATATATACATGTGTATGTGGGTGGGTTGGGCCATTCTTTCGTCTGTTTCCTTGTGCTACCTCGCTAACGCAGGAGACAGCGACAAAAAAAAAAAAAAATAGCTATGTCAGATGGTAATTGAGTCAAGAGTTATAGTTTACTCAAAGATCAAGGGCATGAGTGATGATTGGAACAGAGGTTTCGAGTAGATGATGGTTCACTGTCATGGCAGGGTTGGGGATTAGGGTTGAATAAGAGAGCTCCTGACCGAGTCAGGGATCATGAAAGTATGGTACGAATGGATTTGGTGTTGAGGCGCTGAAGTTTGGGAAAAAAAAATATTTTGTAGAATTAAAATAGGAAAATTTAGAACTACCTAATTTTTCATTTTTAAAGAAATAAGTAATTCTGAATTTTCTATTTATTCATTTACTAATGGTTCCTTTCTCTACCCATGCCTTCTCTCATTATCAGATATACTCAAAGGTAGGTTACTGCTACCCCCTCTGATGAACCGAGCAAGGTGATTTTTTTTCTTTTTTTAGAATTCTCTGTCGCATCATCAAGGTAAGCACTACTCTTTATTACATTGGATAGTCACTATTATCTCATGTGAATGTGATAAAGTTACTGTTAAAGTCAGTTTTCCTTCCTGAAACTGTTAGGTTCACCACTTCCCTTCTTATAAACCCATGAATTACTCTAACCCATAGTACACTAGTTAAGGCAATCACTTTTCAAGTACATCATGTAAGATTATTCCACCTCTTCTGCATAAGGTAAAGTTACATCTTTCTCCTTCCCATGTTGTACATCTAGTACACTAAGTAGATCCTTGAATGCTATGCATAGAATGTATACGTTATTATGTTATAGTCTTCACTAACATGAATTAGAATTACTTTTTAAGTTTTAGGAACAGAAATCCTCTGAGGCATTATTTTATTTGTAGCTTAATGCAGTCATTTGTTCATTAGTGCTGTCATCTGAAGCTGTGAAGAGTACCAGTGGCATAATAAAAGAGTAGTATAAGTTTAGAATGCCATTTTCCAATAATATTAGGATGTTCTGTGGCAGGCTGGATGAGGAACTGATGCGTCTGGGTCGTCAGCACTACATGGCCCGCCGAGACTCCACAGTAGACTCCCTCCCCAGTATCAAGGGTTTAAGCTGTATACAGACTGCAAAGTTGCAGAACGACTCAGTGGAGGCTTCTGTTAGTGAAGTGATGGAGGAAGATGTGCCCAACAGCTCTGGTGATGTTCAGGAGATGCTGTTCAACCTCCAGCATCAGATTTTAGAGACTGACAACATCCCGAAACAAGAACCTGAAGGGGAGGAATCTGCTTGCTCGAAAGCTGTGGTGTCTAATGGAAGGACTCGTTTGGTGGCTCCATGTTTAGTAGTTAAGGAAACTAAAAGTTTCAAAGATGATAGCTCAAGTACAAAGCCAGGATCAAAAAATAATTGTGTTAAAAGCAAAAGTGAGAATACAGTATCAAAGGAACTTTGTGATAGTGTTGTTGTGCCAAAAATCAATTCAAAAGACAAGTGGGAAGGTCACCAGCTGAGCAGACATTCCTGTGCTACTTCCAGATCTCCATTGCCTCCTGCACCTACCATTCAGGAGAACCATGTAGACTGTGTAATTGAAATAGAGTTGCAGGGAGGACTGGTAATTACCAAAACTCCTGGGGATTTCAATGGTGCCATCAGAGGTCATTCCACACCAAGTACAGGTCACAGGGTAGTCTCCAAAAGCAATTCTGGGGGTAGAAATTGTGTATCACAGGAGGACAGTATTGAACCTGCATCTCGAGCCCCTAACTTCTCCCTGGGACCAAGGAGGGAGTCATGTAGAGGACCCAGCATGCCTCGCACCGTCTCTCCACCCTTACTATGCCACAACAAGGTCTTCCCACAACATGGCGTGGCATCACCTGTCAGAGACCACACTAGGTCTGTCAGCAGTCATGTAGGGTCTTGGGGCCATGACCTTCACCAAGCTCTGCTGCAGCACCAGCAACAGCAGGAGATGGGAGAGTCATGTCCCACTGCTTTGCGAGGTGTTACAGCTGAGTGCCAGGTACATCCACACTCACAGGATCCGCCATCACCTACAGAGTCCACCATGTTGTGACCCTCAGTACCACAAGATGTTACCCTCACATCTTCCTACTTTTTCCTATGCATCATTTTATGTCCTCCATATGTTTTGACAAATTTTATCATCACTTTTTATTTTCCAAAATACCTCTAGCCAACTGCAGGGCATATCACCAAACATACTTTAACCCATCTGTCAATAATCACTCCACTCATAGCCCTGTATTATACTCCAAGATCACCTTTTTCAAATCATGCTCCTGGCTCATTTTTCACTCACCAGATCTTAAACAGATTTCCCCTTTTCCTTTTCTTTTACTCATTTTTGCAAGTGCTACATTTATTCCCTTCCAACCCACCATTTTCCATTAATAATGATACCTACATTGCACTTTCATCTCATCATTTTCCCTGTATAGTGCTACCTACTCTTTTCCTATTTTATTCGTATCATTTTCCCTCCCCCCCATTTTCCTCCTGCCAGTTTCCCTTTCCATTCAGGGCTTGTAAAGGGTAGGGTGAAGCAATCTTTCAGACAGTATCTTCTTTCGTATTTAATCATAATCTTAAGAATAAATTTATCCAAGCCACCGATTTCATTGGACAATTAAAGAAACATATTAGAATTTCATTATTTTTTTTGTTTTTATATTATTGTATTATTACACTTAATCGCTGTTTCCCACATCAGCGGGGTAGCACCAAGAAACAGACAAAGAATGGCCCATCCACTCAGATACATGTATATATACATAAATGCCCAGATACGCACATATATATACATAACATATACATACACAGACATATACATATATACACATGTACATATTCATACTTGCTTGCCTTCAGTCCATTTCTGGCGCCACACTGCCCCACAGGAAACAGCATCACTGACATTACTTAGGAAAATGTTTTTGGGACATAGCTTTCAGGGAAGTTAACAAAAAGCCCTGTCTTCTCCTCCTCCATTTCATGAGTCCCCTATTCCTTCCTTTCTCATTCTTTAGTAATATATTCTGCCCAACTGTGGGCTCTACCTCCCTACTGGCCATCCCACAGCATTCTTTGATTTGTGCATCAAGTTCCCAGAGCAGTTCATGGTGGAGGACCATTTCATGTGTTTACATACATGGAGACCACTTCACAGTCCTCACGCTATCACTAATTTGGCCAGCCTGGGAACACAGTACTCCGAGTCAGGTGAAGGATTGTCAACCATTCACAGACACACACAAGGGACGCCATTTAGGCATATCTGCATCGTTACAGTCGCAAGTAAACACTTGATCGTTGTTTACACCAGACTGGAGAATGAAGTCTCCTGGTAAGTAAGTTTCATTGGCTTATGCTTTCCCTTCCCATAGTGACTATTTTTACATTTAATATATGTTTTCACTCCCTAAATAATACTATTTTTACAATAAACCATTATTACACATTTCCCAGACTAACTGTTTTGATGCTTTACTGTCCTTTGAATAAGTTTACACTAACCTCACTTTTCCTGTACTATCCAATGAATATTTTTATATTAAGCAATTTTCTAACTTCCTTAACAGTAATTTTTATACATGCAGCACAACATCTACAACCCACATATAACAAGTGAAACTTACAAAGTATCTTCATTCTCTACCCTTCAAAGTTTTAAGTTTCTGTTACCTCCCCAACTTCTGTATTTGATTCATCTGTGATTTTCCATGTCATGTTTAAGAACTAGAATTAGGGGCTTAAATACAGAGTTGTAGCTGTATTCACGTTGACCGATTTATATTAAGACTCTGTATGTATTGAGGATGTTTAGGCATGTGGTTGCCAGTTATGATGTACTCTTTGCTGTGGGTTTTTCAGCTCTGTTCAGAAAAAACGAGCTTCTTCAAACGTCCAGTCCATTGCACAACATTTAGTATTTCATACCTCAAGTAGTGATAATTACTAATTTCAGATTAAGTAATAAGCATGTAATTTCTTTATTAGAGATGAGAGATTATTTTGTTGAACCAGCAGATATATTTCATTTCTTAATTGCAATTCATAAATGGAGATATCTCAAGCAGACCCAATTTGCATCGTGCTAATGATTAAATAAGGGAGTAAGTTTCAAGTCATGGATCTTATGATCACAGTTGTTTTGAAGTGGCAAGTAAACAGGTTGTTGCTTTGTGTAAGCTAGGTTTCCAGTTCAAATCTCTTGAAAAGTACTAGTTGCTAGAAGGTTTCAGTAATATATCATTTTTAAAGCCATACTTATTTCTATTTAGAGACAGGAATAAGATTTAGCAAACTTTTTTTCTTTTTGACTAATGGCTACATTATTCCTATTTCACTTTGTGGAAATTGTTTTCTGATAATTTAATTGATAAAGGCCGTCATGTGGCAAACTTCGGAAAGATTTTGTCACACTTCACCCATGAAACTATGTTTTTTTGTTTGTTTTTTTCTCTCTCAAAAATTAAACCTTCATGTCATGGTTACATATTTTCTGAAGGGAACTGCAAATTCATGATTTAGTGGTTTTTAAATATAATGAAACAGCATTGACAAAGCAGAAATACAGTTAACCAGTCTTGTTCTCCCAAACCCAGCTTATCTCTATCATTTGCACACTTTAGTCTGAATTAGTGGCAGGATGGTGCATGCTTGGTTGTTATTGGTCTTCACACCATAAAAATTTATCTGAGGAATTTTGCAGGTTTGGCAAAGGAATGATTACTTAGATGTTCCAAAATAACCATCAGGTAGTTTCAAGCTGTGAAAGTGGCCAAAGAAATTACCTTGACATGTTCACACTACTGGTTATTGTGGGAAAAACTCCAGTTCCTCCTAAAAACAAATTTATAGCAATTAACACCTTTTCTAATGTCTTGGTTAGCAAACATTTTGAAACTTACCTGTTGTTAATAGTGATCTGTAGGAATGCCTTGATAAATTACAAGGTTCCATACAAGTAAACTTATTGCATAACATTATTAGATAGAAAAGTGGGTTTAAGTTCGGAACACCTGTAAACACTAAAAGAATTAGTTTAGCATTACTGAAATGTTGCAAATAATCTAAATTATTATACATGTAAAACTCTTTAATTAAAGACAGGGTTTTATGAATGTAGCAGCTGCACTATTCTGGGAGTGACACGAGTTTCACCGACAGAGACCGTTAGTGGTGGCAGACCTAAGGATAATGTTTGGGGTAAAAGGTTAGTGGAATGGTTGTTCTTGAATAACTTGAGAGATGATGAACATGACAATAGAATAATACTGACATTTAGGGTTCATTTTCTGAAAAAATTAGTTTTAGAAAACTGAAGGATGAAGGACTCCTTGGTAGCATGGATCCTATCATCATCTAGCTAATTGATCAGTGCTTTGTTATGTAGGTTGAACTGTTGGGTAAACCTTTCTAGCCACCTGCCACTAGGGTTAAGTTCATCTGATGAGGGTTTGTTTCCTTCATAAACCAAAGTTTAATGAATCAGTAAAGCTTTTTTCTTCATCATGAAAGTTGACAGTGGCACCATTTGCAGTGATCTTCAGTGTAACAGTGTTGGCCTTTTCCATATTTTCATGCTTTGCCACCTTATTTACCTGTCTAGAATCCTTGGAAACAGAACAGTGTAAATTCTTTCTACAAACACAAATCTTAGTTGTGAAGAAAGCAATGAAGACACTTGTCTGATAACCATGTGAGACAACCAAGATGCACATTATTTCTGCAGTCTTGCTGACAGCTGCAAATTCTTTCAGACATGAAACATCTAGCTTGCAAGTTTACTTGTTCAGCTTAACTGCATATTATACAGTTCACTGGTTATGGTAACTCCCTAGAGTATGCAGTTCTGTTAAACAAAGGAATTTATTCCAGAATTGTTTCAAATAGATTAACTTGGTGACATCAGTTTCTTAAATCACTTCATATGTCCTCAGTTGTGCATTACTCTCATGTTACCAAGTCAACTCACTCCCAAGTTTACCACCAAATATTAGTTGTAGTGATTTTCTATCACTTAATCATGTCAGGCTTTTTCTGTTGTTAGAGTCACCACAGGTGATTTATTCAGGGTTTTAATGATTCTTATATTATATGTAGATTCAATTACATTTGTATTAGTAGCCCAAGATAACAGGTTTAAAGTAGTCATAAGCTAATACTGGAAATTTAATGGTCAGGAAAAAATTATCCCATGGTATGAACTTAAGGACTGGATAGCTATGACTGGTCCTCCATATCCTTAGAGATATTGGTTCTCCAGATTGCTGGAAAACAGAGGTAATAGACTGTTTCATTACTCATGTGATAAAATAGGCTGATGATCCTTTGTGACCAAAATAGATTCATAAGGTCCTGGACTAAAAAAGACAGGTTCATGGTGTTCCATGCATATAGAAGCTGTTGACTGAATCTGGTTAATAAGAGGTAGTTAACTGTCAGGTGAATAAATTTTTTTGCACCAGTTTTTAGGTAGATAAGTTTTTGTTGATGGTGCCTTGTGTTACTACAATTCTCATCAAGTCTTAGGTAAGTTAAGACTGTAATTGCAGTATTAGTTACTAAAGACTTGATTGACTAAAGTCCAGGACAGTAAAAACTGGTGGAACATCTACATTACTAAAATCATGTGATTCACGAGGTATTTGATTGCTTACCAGGTTCTGGGTAACCAAGACTAGCTTCCTGAGCCTAGGTAACTATGACTAGCTTAACAGGTTCTAGTTAATTAGAGCCTAAGACTGGCTTGCTTAGTTTTGGGGAACTAAGATCAATTCACCAGAAACCCAAAACATTAACACTGGCTTAGCAGGTCTCGAGGTAGTTAAACGTGGCTTATCAAGTCCTAAGACTTTTTTTGCTTGGCCCTTGGTAAGGAAGGCTGCCTCACAAGGTCCTCAGTTCTTACAAAGCTGCAGTCTTTGGTAAATGGCGACCTTTCAAAAATCTTTGGGGTTTAGTAGTCTCTCTCTCTCAGCATGACTACATTTGAACCAAGAATTGCTATCATTTTATATCTTTTGTCTTTAGACTGGAACTACTGTAGCTGTTTGAGATACTGCATTACCATTCAAGGTCTTGGGTTTGATCATGGGATACATGAAAAGTACATTAAGTATTTCTACCCTGAATACTGCACAAATCTCTTTCAGGAAGTCCCATTCCTGATTCTTCCAGTTCCTTAGTATTTCTAGTTCTTTTACATTCTATTCCTTTCTCAACCACAT
>JAUUDY010055021.1:0-15418 GCA_032361765.1 Panulirus inflatus
TGCAGAAAGGGAAAGAGTACCTATGATGAGATAATCAAAGGGTAGGAATAATGCATGGGACTCACTGCATTTCATGCATGATGACTAACTCACCGTTTCTATCTACAGCCATTCTGATTACATGAATTCTGATTACATGAATATCATTTTGGGTTCATATGGCACTGATTTCAATCATATATCAAGCTATCTTTCATATGTTTCCACAGATGGCCTTACATGTTTCTTATTTCTCCTTGTACTGTTTTACACTGATTAACCTTTCCATCTTTTTAGCAGGGTTCTTGTATATCTTTATCTGACATCATTTTGGTATATCACATGGTATTCTTGCAGAATTTTACAAACTCTATTTCTTTCTTGCTGAGAGACTCTTAGGTCCATAATGCAGCCCTTTATCCCTTCAATTTGTTGCCATGCACATATTACCATGTATTTTTTCTTTTTTCTCTTAAGCTGCAGAGTTCTTACCTTTTATGTCATTTCATACGTTTCATCCCCTCAATTCTCCCAGTGAAGTGCTTCAAAAGCCTAGCTAGACTATTTGCATTTTATAAGTTAATGGCCATATGACAAAAAAGCAGAGCCTTTTTGGAAAAAAGCAGCTTGATAGAGAGAGTTAGTGACAGCTGCACTGTGAGCCAGCACTTCAATGGTTGTCAAGTTGCACTCCTCTGACCCAGGTACCCGTCTTTTCTTTCTGTTTCACCCACACGTGGACTACTAGCATTTTGTCCACAAACATAAAATCTCTCTTGGTCACACATAACATTTGACAACACTTAACTTATACAGCTCATTATTCATAACTCTAGATTTTCCTGTGGTAAGCCTTATGCACTAGCTTGCCTTTTGGCAAAATGGTAGGAGCAATAGATAGAAGTAGTATGGAGGACATTTAGGAAGGAGCATTAGGTAACAGTAGAAGGTAGGAATATTATAAAAGAGCATTAGAAAGATATAATTAGTTGAAACATTAGGTAGAAGCCCCTGCAAACACTGTGCTGGAGTATCCCTTTGCCTCTGGCCTGTTAAGGGTGAGGCACTAAAGGCTAAGAAGCGGCAATGTAGTTCACTAGTTATGGAGACTCTATTGCCGTGGCCACCCCCTTGTGGGAGTTCCAGTAAGGGAACACCATCATAGATACAGACAGACAGATTGATAGAAAGATAGATGCAATAAGACTGCTTGTTAGATTAAAACTGCAATATATCATGCATAATAATGAATTCTTGGCAGAAAATATATAATGTAATGTTACCGAAAAAAAATTTATCCTATCTACAAACTAAATAAAAAATCAAACCATGATCCCCTAACAATAAACTTACCTTCCCTCTCTTTTCTTCTCCTTCTTAATACGATACTTTTCTCGTTCCAGGAGATCAGCAAAGTCTCTGTGGCCTCTGTCCTCCATGTACCTATCACTGCGGTGACGATGTTTCTTGTCATGGCTGTGAAAAAGCAAATTCATCATTAATAAAAACTATTCTTGATTTCATTACATTTCTAATTTTCCTGCTCCTCCCCAGTGGTGTGTTGAGGTTACCATTCCTTTTCACAGGAACACTTTCTTAAATAATTCACCAAGAAACTAGTTTGTACTTTACCAGTTGCCACTAAAAACAAAAAAGAGGAAATTTCTTGACAAAAATCATGTGCTATCGCAGGATCTTTGACTGATTAAGCAGAGAGATTTTTATATCATGACAAGTAACTTAAGAAGATTCAGCACAAACACTGTGTGCTATATGTAAGCATAACTTATCCTCCACTTTACAGAAGAATCAATTACAATAAACACTTATCTCCTCACACATCTTACAAACTTCAGTCTATTTGTAAAAGGAAAAAAATTCCCTACAAATCAAGTGTTGAGAATCAATGATGGGGTAAAAGGTGATTTTTGAGTATAAGAAGTTTCAACAGTAACACTGACAACTGGGATGGTAAGCACTACACCAATAATCAATACATTATTACCCTCTTGCATGGACACTGAAGTCACATGTAGTAAAACATCCGACAAACACCATCATGAGATGTAAAACAAAAAGTGAACAAAAATAAACACCATAGTGGTGAAAAGGACATGACAAAGAAGACAGAAGAAAATCAGCAAAATTACAAAATGAAAACATAATAATAATTACAATCATAATAATATTTTTATACACAGTTATTTCTCCTATCTTAGACCCACTACTCTATCCAAGACATAATTTATGTCCAACACCTAAAATATTAATCTAACTGCATGCTGGATGGGATAATGCAATCTTCTGGCAAAATTTTACTAGTGGGGAATTTGGTTCTACAATACAGAGAATGCTCACAATTAGCATTTGGTCATTCTGGGTTAGTTATGTGACCACTATACAAAATCAAATGGAAGACTTTTCAAGTAATTAATACATCCAATAGGTCTTGACAGGTATTTAAGAGCTAGTACTAATTCTAATTCATAGTTCTTTGTCAAGCTCAGTATTTACACAGAACATACAAAAAATTTGATTAAACATACCTTCGACTGCGACTTCTCCTCCTTTCCTTGTCTCTATGTCGATGACGATCATAATCCCTTTCTCGATCATGGTCCCTTTCTCGATCTCTATGTCTATCTCGACTTCGTTCATAATCACCATTTCTTTCACGGGGTACATCTCGTGCTCTATCATATGACCTTTCATGTCGTCTATCATATTCTCGATCTTTTTCTCTTTCATAATTCCGATCTACTTCCCTTTCTTTCCCTCGGTCTCGTTCATACTCTCGTCCTCTATCTCTATCCCGTTCACGATCTCCTCTATCTCTTGAGCTGTAGTCTCTATTTCCTGAGCTGTTAAGCAAAAATCATTTCAGTTATAGTCTAATAATTCTTTCTCTCTCATGTGTAACAATAAAAATCATAATTCCTTTTTTTGTTGATGTTTTTGGTGTGACACACAGAATGTATGTATGTTGAGTGGAGGAGACTGACCATCCACAAAATCAGGAGGGTGCAGGGTGACTTTACATCTGTCTCTCATGTGTAACAATAAAAATAATAATTACATGCCTTTTTTTGTTGATGTTTTTGGTGTAACACACAGAATGTATGTACGTTAAGTGGAGGAGATTGACCATCTACAAAATCAGGAGGGTCCAGGGTGACTTTACATCTGTCTTCATTTACAAGGGTGAACTTAAACATCTGTAAGGTTGCAGACATTCTGTTTTGGGTGAGCCAGAGTTCTAACTGTTTGATGGAGTGCTGCATGTTTGTTGTTCCTTGGGTAGTGTTGGGGTCTTTGGCTTACTCTAATGCTTACAAAAATATATTTCACACATGAAAATGGACAGTCAACCATACTCAATCATACAAACTCATTTCGCATACTCACTCATATCCTCGCGCAGATTCCCGGGATGTTGGATCAGCCTCTCTGGTGCCATACCAGTCATTTTTGGTTGCTGCTGAGTTAGCAGTAGCTGGGGTAACTGCTGGTCTGGAAGCAGCACGTTCAGCTAACTTCTTCTCTAAATCTTTCTGAATAGGTACAGGAATACGTGGAAATAGGGTGGAGTACCAATCCAACTTGGACAACATGTGACGCACTATCTGTCCAATTGCTGTAGTTTGCCCACCTCCTGCCCGCACATCTATTTCCTAAGAAAAAGAGAACATTTCTACGATATATAGAGATACTATTTTTTTCTTCTAATATTACTAACTACCGTTAAAATACTGAAAGAAGCTCTTGGAATGGAGCCTAAGAAAACTGGCAAGTCTGAAGCTTAGAGTCAACAGCTAATAATTAAACCATCTAAAAATTGGTCTGATTTAATGATACTACGATCATCCCAGACATTAGATATTGGTATTCAATGTCTTCATCTCTGTTACATGCTTACATATAAGGCATGAAACATAAGATGTTTATATTCAAATTTGAGATTTAAAATAACAATGCAGTTAAAAAACCACATGTAATCAAGGTGTTGTACTGTTATAGGTTACACGAGATCTGCACCGTAACAAAAAATTTTTAAAATAGCAGACCTATGCAATTCAGCAGTTTTCGGATTTCTGCCTGAGGGAAATGCAAGTTGTGAGAGACACTGAACTCTTCTCCATTCCGAGGCAAAAGTGAATATGATGACCAGTCTACCCTCATTCTGTTTGTCAACCTGAGGTTACAATTCATTTCTGTTAAGTGGTAATGAGAAAACTACCAAATCAAATGCCAACAAAAAGTATTTTTGGCAAGATTATATTGATTCTACCTCAACTTTAATAACTGAAATTTAAAATAAGCCATTATCTTTCAAGGAAGCATTCCCGTATAAAAATTCATCACCTCTAAATGAAACTTTCATCAAAAAACTTTTTGTAAAATATGAAGTACCTTGAAAGAGCATGACTTGACAACTCACTGCTCTGGGAGGGTTTTCTGATTACACACCCCAAGGGCTTTAAACTGAATGGAAAACACTTCACAGGCAGGGACGACTCAATACATATCATTGTGATAATCAGTACACTACAGACATTGAATATAAAAATTCTTGTATAGCCTACAAAGCATATAAACAAACTGAAAAGTGGTTCCCAGCATCTATTGCTTTTCATTTTTATCAGCAATAAAGCATGGAATAATAATGACAATCTTTTTAAAGGAGCATCATAAGGCAGCAGCCTCCCTGCATGTACCAGTGTCTCTATACAGCTAACATGATGAAGTCTCGGGTAGAAACCTGTGGTGCTCAAACCCAGAGGTCACCTGGCGTTCAGGAAGCAGCGGCTCACCACTTAGCCTGGGGAGAACAGCATGGTTAATCCCTGTACCCATTTGTTCCCTGCCTACCTAAAGCATTTTCTTCAAAACTCCTGATGACATTCCAATTATATACAGTACTAGACTTTAAAGTCTCACACTGATCTAACACTAATCATGCTTTTGTCATTACTGTTTATCAGCCTAAGCTACCCTCCTTGTAAATGAAGTGGAGAAACTCTCTTTAGCACTTGAGGCATTTCTGTACTTGACATGTATTATCTGCAGAAATACATGCTAAAGTGATTTGTTGATGATGGCAATGAATCAGAAACCACAATACCAAAAGCAAAGTGACCAACCTTTCCTCAAGTGAAAGGTTACTAGTCCCATCCATTTTGGGATAAAAGATGTTCATTCATCAATCAGGATATATGGTAAACTATCATACCTTAATGAGTGTTCTGGTGACTTACTAAACTAAGCATTATCCTAAACCTCAGAAGCAAATCGAAATTACATCAAAATACAGCTAAAAATTTTTACATTTGAAATTCTTAGGTTACATTACTAACAACTTCACTTCACATACACTAAGGATGAGATTGATGGTAACTACAACTCTGAAACTCTCAAGTCTTAATAAAGAAGAAAGAACTTAATTTCCAAAAACTCCTTTTCTGTAACTGAAGTATGTTCTAGAGATGTATATCTGGATCATTTCGTCAAACGAAGCACTCAAAACAATCACCAGCTGCCTCATCTACAAAACAAAAAATTAATACTTCTATACATTCTCACGTCAAAAAGCTAGGGACTCAATTCTTTCCAACAGCAGTCAATCCCTTCCAACCAAACCACTTCATAACAAATTATGAGATCCTAATTAGAAATAAACAGCTTACTACTGCCTCAAACTTCAGTAACCTGTGCATATGGAGCTCCCTCTTACCAAAAACACACAAAATTGACAAAAACATACAAATGCTGTAATGACTCAACAAAACAACAATCCTCCCAACACAATATCAAACTCCAATACACCAGACTTTAACAAACCTGAAAGTACACTGTCCAGGCATGTACGAGTTATGCTTCCTTATATGTACTGGACACCATCCAACTCTAACAATACAAATACCAATTCAATATATCAAAATACCCCCCATACCCATGATGCAACTTCCATACTGATGAAAATGAAGTTACTCCTCAACTGAACTGCATTCACCCAAGAGAGGTGTACACCTACCACAACCACAATTTTTGTAAAGTGCATGTAGCTGATTTCTGAGGAGATGCATGATCCATCTTTTAGGGGCTATTGCAATTCCAAGTTTGTGTTATACTCAGCAGCAGGGACAGGAAGTCATCCCATGTATATCATATTGCACAAATTCACTCTATCCCATGCAAATCTTTCAACCTCCTACATGTTCAAGCCCCAAGCACAAAATACTTTTCAATTCATCCATCTACCATTTATTTGGTCTTCCCCTTCTCCTTGTTCCCTCCACTTCTGACTCATATATCATCTTTGTCAACCTCTCCCCATTCATTCTCTCCATATGTCCAAACCATTTTGCATACCATCTTCAGCTCTCTCAACCATGTTCTTCTTATTACTATGCCCTTCATACTTACTTGATCAACCCTACTCACAATACATATTGTCCTCAAATATTTCATCTACAATACATCCACCCTCCTTTGCACATTATCATAAATGGCCCCTGCCTTAAATCCAGACTACTATTGGGGGTACTGTACCTTGAAACACCCATTTTTGCTCTTCCAGATAACCTCTAATTCCATACATTTCTAAATGCTCCAAGAACCTTCACCCTCCCCCATGACTCACTCCCGCTACCATGTCCAATACCAGGTATGTAAAACTCTCCACTTTCAAATTTTCTCCTTCAAACTCATATCCCAACTAAATGGTCTCTACATACTACTAAACCTAATAACCTTGCTAAAATTCACATTTACTCTCAACTTCCTCCTTTCCATACTCTCCTAAACTCAGACACCAACTTCATCAGTTTCTCACTTGAATCTGCCACCAGTGCTGTCTTCAGCAAACAACAATTGATCCACTTCCTGTTTCCCACAACTGAGAGTTAGTGCCAGGAACAGTGGGAGAAATGGTCTCATCAGCTTATATCTATAACAGAATCCCCTATCCACAATCAGGCCCTGCAACTAACTGGTTAGTCTGTCATTATGAAACCTGACTAGTTAATGATAATCTATTTAGCCCTTTCTTGGATGAATCAAGCTATCAGTCACTTGAAAAGAGTGACCACTTTGTTTTGGTATTTGACTCAACTGAGCAGTTGTACAAATGTCACTATCAACTAATCACCAGGCATGTTTTTGCAATACTGATCAAGAACAACCTTCTACTCAGTTCAATTTCTTTTTTAGTTCAATATCTGATGTTCTAGCTATCAATTAAACAGTTTCTCACTGGGTCTGGTGGGAGCCTGTTGGAATCCACTACATGTCAGGTGACGTTTAATTTAGGACCTCTGAAAAGAAAATGACCAACCCTGCATACACCTTAGTGAGTGATACTGCCTACTTTGCCTTGTCATGGGAACTAACCAAATTTTTTAACTGCAAAGATAATTATCTCCTGCAGAGCACAATGCCATGTGCAAAATTCATTCAGGTTCTACTGCAAGCAGCTACCAATGGAAATGGAGTGTGTATATCCAGAGGATTTCAAGAGTGATGGGAAAGGGATTGCTCAAGGTTCAGACATAGAGAAGTTGAAAAATGAAGTCTGCTGAGTGATGGTGATATGGTGGATAGGTGAGGGGAATATGAAGTGAAAGGTCGAGAGGTAGGGGTGTGAGGTGATACATGAAGATTTCTGGGAAAGATGGATGAATGGATAATGGATATATGGGATGGAGGAGGGTAAAGAGATGATGGGTGAGTGAGAGGAGTGTGAATACAGGTTGAAAGGAGAGGAGGTAGCTAACTGATGGAAGAGGAAGTAGTGAATTAAATCAAAATACTGATAAAAGATCAGAACAGTCTCAAAAAATGTAAACAAATGTTACACCGTCTTAAAACCAATTCTATTGCCTGGTAACAAAACACAAGTACCAGCAGAGGTAGGAAGGATAAGATCCAACTTACCCTAATTAAGGAAGCAACAAAAAGAGATAGGAAGCATAATCTAGACACAGATCAAGACCAAACCCTCTCGCGTGAACATGTGAAGAGGACTGCGCTAACTAGGGATTAGGTTGAATAGCTTTGTGGAAATAGGAAAATGGTAAGAGTCTCATGGTCATTCTGTGCATTTTAGCATGAAATAAGATAGGGTCTAATAATTATTCAGTGCACTCAAGCGTGATAAAGATATTTACAAACTTAAAACTGCATAGAAATGCACATTTTGGCTTCCTTTAAAGCATATCTATTATCTGAATACCATCTATGTAGGATTACATATTTTGGCTTCCTTTAAAAAATTCATTAGTCTATTAACATATATATATCATTGTATAAAATTTCTTCAATAATTCTGTTCTTTCCATTATCATTATATAATTCATATTCAACTCAGACTCCTGTACTCTTGTCATTTTGTTGGTATACATTCTACAGTAATACTGCAATTGCCAGAGTCTCATATTGTGGCAAACTGCCTCTCCATTGAGTGACCAAGGTTAACACAGAATGATCAATCCTTAGTCAACAAAAAATTGTCTCATACAGTATCTCCTATTGAAGGAGAAATTCCATACTTCAGTACCTTTATCCTCTAAACAATGCCACTCTTTTGGGCTTCAAGTCCCATCTCGCTTGCTATTCACATCAAACATAGTTATCTACTCTGCTCATAAAATCATTGTGAAGTTATTACTTTTGTACATATATTGCTAGATACAGCTGCTTTAGCCTCAGCATCTGCTATTTCATTGCTGCTGATACCAACACGTCAAGGACACAAGAAGTATTTTACATCATTATGCTATGAGTGGGTCTTCAAATAATACAATCTTAAACTTTTGGAGCAAAGGGATGCACAGAAACCATGGTGAGACAAAGCTTGAAAAGCATTCTAGGAATTAGAGCAGACTAAATTTCCTTTTTGCTCAACTAAGCTAAGGGCATCATGAACACCATATCATTCTGCAAAGAATAAGGAAGATTCTACATGGTATTGATTTATGACATTGATCTATAACTCAGACAAAGCCAACACTTTCATCACATTTTGAGCCATCAATAAATATATCTTCTGTTCTGTTTGCATGAATATTGTCATGCTGAAGGAAATTACTTTTTATTAAAAAAGCAATGTTGCTTTTGGCTTTTATCCAATCCCTACAAAGTTAGATCTGGGAGGGAACAAAGCAAAACCTACTTCTTGTGGTGAGTTTACATACACACCATTCTCATTAATGGCATTCCTTTATTCTTGTAATAAAAGTCTAAATGCCTCTGGATATCTATCAAATAACTGTCACTTCACCAGCAAAAACATTCATACGTAATCACCAGGACAAAAGAGATACCATAAGCCAAGTTCTCCCTGTCTTAAATTCAAAGGAAGCTCACCAGAATCTGAACACAGACTTCATATTTCAGAACACCTGAATGCTCCTGTGCATCTCATAATACCAAGATTATGGACAAAGTCAGCAAAGTTTCTCACTGGGTCAGCAAAGTCAGACGACATGGAACAAATAATACCTATGTGAAGGTGATGCGACTTAAATGAGGTTCAAAGAGCAGCTCTCTTAAACCAGACCATTCAAGGTTAGACAAAAGTGTAAAAATAGACACAGAATACACATGGTGCAAATACATTTTCATAAATCAAAATTCAGAACAAAGTATGAAAACAGCCCAACAAAATACACATGGTGCAAATGGATCTTCATAATAAAGATTCAGAACAAAGAATAAAGAACAAGAAAATTTTGATAGAAATATTTGCTCAATATGACAAGAATGCCACCACTAATGTTGGAGTAACCAAGAATATAAGGGCAAAGAAACAGCAAACTAAAAGAATAATCACAGGAGCCAAGTGGAATTCTAATTTGTGGAAAACCTAGATGAGATTTATGGGTATTATGCCAGTCAAAGGTTCTGGGATATAACATAAAGCTTCTTGAAAATATGAGGCTGGAAAGCAACTGTAGAAAGTTTCATGAACATCCAATTAAACTTTTCAAGTTATGATGAGGGTTACACTGAAGATCACGGTAAAACTCCTGAGAATGGACAGACAAAGAATGATATGAAAGGATGTGAGGAACTGAAAGTTAACTTGCGTGTATTACAGTGAAGAACAATAATGCACCAGCGATACCAAAGTGGGAGGGTCATGAAGTCTTGAAAGGCATAGAAAGAAATGAAAATGACAAAATTAGGCTATCAAAACCACTTCACACTTATAATGCCCATGGTCGTAAAGAAGTCTTCCCATATATGCAGAAAGAATGTGCAGAGGCACTTGCTATACTACCTAAAATATCATTCAATAAGTTACAACAGGAAAACGTAGTCCTAAAGATATGAAAGAGGCTAATGCTTAGCTTACATTTAAGAAAGGTGATCGAGACAGTGAGCTTATCTACAGGCAGGTGAGTAGAAACGTGTTGTGTAAAACTGTGGAAAAATTACTTAGAAAGTAAATGAACAAACGCTTACAAAGGAGAAACTTTCTAACTAGGAGGTCATGCATTACCAACTTTTTTGACTACTATAAAAGGGTGAGGTCCATCTTAAATCAGAGAGGGATGGGTAGACTGTTTTTGGACTGTCAGAAACATTTTGATACTATATCCCATCAGAGAATGATAAAGTAGCTGGAACCAAAGACAGGTATATGGGGCGAATTCCTTCACTGGATAGACTACCTTAGGGGAAGGGAGCAAAGAACACAGGTATGAGGTGAAACTCTGAAGCAGGTTGGGGTTAAAAGTGGCATGCAGCAGTGCTCAGTCTAGGGCCCACTGCTATTCTTGGTGTACGTAAATGACTTGCTATTTGGACTGGAATCACACCTAACTTTCATATGCATGAAGCTAAGGACAAAAAAGAAAGAGTAATGATGACTGAATCAGCCAACAAGAGCACTTGGGCAAACTTCAAAACTGGTCAAGTAAGTGGATGATGAGATTCAATCTACGTAGGGGCAAGGTAATAAGGATGGGACAAAGCAAAAGGAAGCCTCAGTAAGATTATAACATCGGGAAAAAATAATACAGAAATATGGTGAAAGAGACCTCAGGGTCAACAGTGTGCCTAATTTTTTACCAGGAATATACATAAAGAGAACTAAGACAGAGACAAACACATAAATCATATTTAAGTGTATGGATAAATGACATGTTTGGTAAACTGTTCACACTCTATATCAAATCAAAACTGGATTATACCTCATATGTCTGGTCATCACACCTAAATCACAAAGAGCTGATTTAGTGGGCAAAAAGAAGAGCTACTAGAATGGTACCAAATCAAAGAGGGTTAATCTACAATGACAGGCTGAAGGCTACAAAACTGTCCATCATGGACGTTAGGAGAGGAGGAGATTTGATAAAGCCCTTCAAGTTTATAAATCTATTGAATTATGCTGAAATGAACTAATCTTTAAGATATGCACTACCAAAGTACCCAGAGATCGTGACAAATGGCCTGGCAAAAAGTTAGTAAGGACGCAGTCAGGGTAGTGGATGTTTAGAATAAACATTTAAAAGGCTACTTGATGGCACAGAAACTTCAGAAGACAGGGACCCATAAGTGTAGAACTCTCTCCCCATACTGAACATATCAGAAATTACATACAAACAGAAACTAATATGGAAGACAAAGATAATACAGAAATCAGCCCCTAAGTATCTGCAACATTACACTGGCAACATAAGTACCCTTCACTTATAACTCACAAAACCTAAGTCATCTTCCACATCCAAGAAAACTGTCAGGCAGATATTCACTATGGTAAGCTCAATGCTGGTCACTCTCTTTAGAGTTCCAATCTACGCTAATCTCGCTCCCCTATGATGACAGCACTTTCTGACAGTGGAAAATGATATAAACAAATGTTTTTTGTTTCTTAATATTTTTTCCTTTCTATAGTTTTTTCTTAAAGGGGCTATAATCAACTATAATCATACTTTTCAATCTTACTGGGCCAAGTCAAAGGTATTCTGCACACTAGCTTCAAAAGACATTGCTAAGTTTTCTGCCTTTTCAATAACTAGAATTCCTATGAAATAAGACACCACGTAGGAAAACCCTCCCAACATGCACATACTAAACATAAACAAACGTTGATGTTTACTCACCGTAAAGTGTGTGGATGCCGTTCCACTGCCGAACCATCACCAGTCAGGACAAGAAAGGATTTTTAGGATGTATTGTGGAGTAGGAGAAGGTGATGGGGAATTAAGGTATTATTAAGAAAGGAAGATAATGAAAAAGGTAAAAGGGATAAAGATAACACATGAGCAGATTTTGTTCCTCCAGAGGTGAATCATCATATGAGATGCAATCTGTGCCTACAAAATCTTACAGCTAGTGATTCATATCTTACGTGTGGGTCAAGCTCAGTGACTGGTTTGAGGCATGCAATTTTTTCTTTTCTAAGACATGAAAGGCAGAGAAAGACATTTTTCAGGTATCTCTGAACACTTCAAACTGGATTTCCTTAAATAAAACCATTCAATGAATATGAATAAAAGAAAAAAATAAAGCAAAAACTGCAACATCTTCAGCTACCATAAAACAAGTGTGATGATGCAGTCATACCCAAAGTCCAGATGCATGAGGGATATGAGTTCTACTCCCACAGAGTTGAAGGTTCCTAATTTCTATGAGAAATTACGCAACTTGCTTCAAAGCTATCATGTTTAATATGTAACTATACGGGTTTAACATCTATTAGCTCACCTATATCCTTTATGCTTTCTTCTGCTAACTTGGTATGGTGGCTTGTGCGGAGCCTAAACTACAAACTGTGATCCCTGCACACACCTGCAGATTTCTCCATTAGGACAATCCCTTTCATACATATCCCTTCACTCGAAACATATGATTAATGGAACTGCTAAATGAGGTTTTACAAGTATTTCTACTATCCTTTTGGTTTTCCTCTACACATAAATACAAATATATCAATATAAACTTTTCAAATCCAGAGCATCTCTGCACTGTATCTTTTGAATTATCAGTCACTGTATCTGGTACCAAGTACACCAATCCTGACTCATCTTTTCAGCAGTCTTAATTACATATGTCCTTAAAAATATTCTTTACCAATTGCAGCCTACAACATATACTACTGCTACAATTTTACAAATATAAACTAGGTCAGCCTCAACCATTCCCTTTAGCTAAACTGCCTACATTTCATATTTTTCCTTTGGTTCTTATCACCTTTACCACTTTACCATCTTGCAATGTCTCCTTTCTGTCCATCTAATTATGTTTTGCAATCTGGCTCATCTCTCTGAAACAAAAGCACTTCACTTTTATTTTTTTCATGTCAAAGGCTCTGGCTGTGAACAGATGTCCTCTATGAAACCAAGCCTTGAATAAAGAAAAAGTAAACAAAATAAAAGAGAGAAAATGAGCAAAAAGTGAAGTTGGAGGTAAAATGAAGGAAGATAAATGTATGGCTTATGTAAACAAAATATATCATATCTAATACAGTAGCTTAGTTTTAATGGGACTGACAGTAAGACCGACAATACTGAAATGCATCTTTACATGTTACACAACACTACATCATTTTCAAGTCAGGACAAGTGTAAAACGAGTAGCTGTTCACAACCTACTACCTTAAAAATGGTTTAAGTCTTACTTACAGAGACATGGTACAATAAAAACTGAGTTAAAACATACACTATAACTACCTGAGGGCATATACACACAACAGGTTCTTGACCTTCTCCTGAGCTCTAGGACTGTGGGTACTGGATTATTATGTAAATGAAATCTCTACAAAACAGGTCAATCAATCAAAAGACAATCAGAGAGAGATGCATGCATCTCACCCTCCTCACTGTTCAAGCCCTATTACTCAAACTATTTCTTCAATCTATTCTTTAATTTCCTTGTCAGTCATCTAAACAGTACAGGCCAGTTTCCTTGACTTCAACATGAATATAAGTATCTGATCAAGAACAACTACAGAAATGAAGGCCAACATGGTTTTGTATTAAGAAAACAAAAACCCAATAACTAGCTCATTACAATAACATATATGATACTTTAATGCAAGCAGAGAGAATGGACACTCATTTTACACATTTTGCTTGGGTTTTTGACAAAATAAACCACATACTTTTACCAAAGAAGCTATAAATAAAACAGTAAGGGTAAGATAGGTAGATGAATCAGAGTTTTTGACTGACAGAAAATCAAAGAAATTGCAAACAGAACCATGTCAGATAAAGATGTACTATCTAGGGTACCACAAGGAACAGTATTAACCTTGATTCTCTTTATAATAATGGTATCTTACATAGACAGAAAATCAAGAGAAAATGACACTAAGCATAATGAAAGGAGCAGAAGCTGATCAAAAAGAGATGCAAAAAGACTTTGATACAATCTACAAATGAGCAGAACTGAACATAATGGAATATATAAAGTAAGTCATGGAACAATTAACAATAAAGTGAAGGCAACATACAAAGGCTGGCCCAACGGGAAAAGTTAAAGAAAGTGAAACAAATGTCATAATCTAGGAGCATACTGATAGGATAGCAGTAATGAGTCAAGTAATGAGCAATACAACAATGAGAACTGTAACTACAAAGGACAAAACTCTACTGATGAATATGTTTGATGTGTACAGAAGGAAAATGAAATACAGAGAATTCAGAAGCACTTCATGAGTAAAATGATACAGAAGAAACATATGAACTATCAGATGTTGAAAGAAACTGAAATTTAGAGCCTAAAAAGAAGATATACATGAAGAATTACTACAGACTTAAGGAATAAAAGAGAATAGACTGAACTCAAAAGCTTTGCTACAAGGAGGAAACTGAGTAGTCACAGGGTGTGTGGCTTCTGGCAGAGCTAGGATAAAGAGACACACACATCACATCACACTCTAAGTAAAGCTTGCTCAAACTGCTCATTATTTATGAAAACTTTATCATGGATATCTTTTAACCTTATGTGTCATTACCGTATTCATTTTCATGCCTAACTGCTTCTCACACCTTATAAAAGCGATGTCAGGAGCAATAAAATACCAACCTCTTTTGCACTCTTCCACTATCTATTCATCATGTATTATGTACAGAAATCATAGGCAGTCAGCTACAGTCAAGCCCCACACACCATTCCATTCACTTAACTATTCTATCGACTTACAATTTAATACATGTCCATCCCATACTATCATCCGTTCCTCTCATAATATACATGTATCTGAATTTCCTTATCTGCCACTTTCATTCACGATTAGAACTCCATATCCACTTATCAAACATCCTTTGTTGTGTTGCTAGAGCTCAATAAGCCACGAAATTTTGCAAAGTATATGAGAGGAGGCCATCCAATCCCATGTCTGCCCATTGGACCATGGGTCTACAACAGATTAATCTTTCTTTCATACTATTCGCCATTTCCTTCGTTAGCGAGGTAGTGTTAAGAACAGAGG
>JAUUDY010055133.1:0-15128 GCA_032361765.1 Panulirus inflatus
ATTTGAAGGCCACTTTGAGACAGGCAAAGGTTACTTTTCTCGAGACCCGTTTGTATTGAAGTAAAACGTGAGTTGGTGATACCGAAGAGTTTTATACGTAAGCAAAGTAGTGTTTAAAACGTACTCAGCAATGACTAACGGAGGACCTAAGAAAGACCTAAATTGAATCTATGGAGAACCTGAGAACGATGTGAGAAGGACCTGGGTAAGATCTGAGAAGAATCTGAGGAAGACCTATAGTGGTTCTTGGGAAGACCTGATGAGAAGCAGTGCAAGATTTGGAGAGAACCAGGAACAGACTTAAGGAAGACTTGGGGAAGATCTAGGAAAGACCTGGGGAAAATCTGTATATGCGTTTGTTTGTTACCCTTTCACAGCTGAACGGCAAAACCTCCAAGCCTCAAGTTTTAGGTATAGATACTTCAGAATAAACACAAGGTTTTAAGGTAGAGCAAGTCAGCCTTCAAAGCTGTTTTAGGTCACCAAAGGCCACCGTAACATACGAAAGTTTCTCTATACCAGGTCAGTGGTTACCTACCATTGTAAGGTGATGGCCGAATATAGAGTATGTGAAGAACTTATAACTCACCTCTTATATTCGGCCAGGAAAACGTGTACATTCTGTTTTAGACTTTAAAAACATAGTGTATCAAGCAAATGGTACTTAACTGCTGTTAATAGTAAAACAAGTACGTTTACAAAACAAATTATCAGTTATCATGGTCATTTAGACGCAATTATATACTGAACCTGTGGCAAACTCCATGACCCACCTAAGAAACTCAACGAGACCCACATTTTGGGAACCACTGGTGCACAGAGATTCACTGACGAGAAAAAAAATGAAAATCATCTCCGGCATGGCAAACTACTGTAATAAACTACTGCCAGTTGCAAGACATACGAAAACCATCAATGCCTTCAAATGAAAGCTAGCCACATACGACGCTGATATCTGTTAGCAGCTCATACACCTACGTGAAGGAGGAAAATTTGAAGTCACTCCATTCAGTAAATAACACATTTTGAGTTAAGCCGTGAACACGTGTACATCAACTTACGTCGGAAAGTTTTCGCACTGAAATATTGTTATGAAGTTTCCAGGTGGTATTTTCTCCTCCTTTTTATTTACTTCTTGCCAGCTGTTGAGGTGGGAGGATAGGTGGGTGGGAAGGTGCCATCTGTGTTGCTATCATGATCGCGGATAACCTCGTCATGGAGCATCAGGTTCCCTGTTGTGTCTATCCTTCCCCATGCACCTGCTAACCTCTAGCTCTCCTGTATCGCCCGACAGTAGATCCACCCTCACCTGATGACCCCTGACCTAGTGTGGAGCTAGACAAGCAGACCTCACCTGCTGTACCCCTCGACAGCAGCAGAGGACCCATCCTCACCTGCTGACTACATCCTCACCTGTTAGACCCTATCCGTACTTCATGATCCAACTCCATCTTCACTTGGGAACTTCTGTTCTCACCAGCTTAAACCCTGTTTCCACCCGCTAACCTCCCGGCAAACATGTTGTTCAAGTTAGGGTAGTAACCAAAACTATGCTGACTGTGTCACTAATTCTCTCTCTCTCTCTCTCTCTCTCTCTCTCTCTCTCTCTCTCTCTCTCTCTCTCTCTCTCTCTCTCTCTCTCTCACTCTGGGTAGTGGGGACGTTGGTGGAACAAGTGGGCCCGGGAGCATATTAGCACGGGTGGCTGGTTGAGCTTTTAAGGAGCAAACTTTTGGGTTAGATTAAGTTGATAAGTTGTTTATGGTCTCCCTAAGTGTTGAGTCTACTTACCTTCAGAGCATTCCCGTGTAAGGCTTCTCAGGTGACTGGTCGGTTGCTGTACTAAATCATTCCTTGACCAAAAGAAAAAAAAAAAAAAAGAAAAAATAACGCAAGAATATATTTCTTTTCGCTTCCAGTCTAAATGGCAGAGGAATCATGGGAATAACTGTTGCATGAAATATGAAAATATGTTTATAGGAGAGGAAGTGTTATTCATGGCATCTGACAACTGTCGATATTCAGTGTATATTTACGAAGCAACGAAGCGGCAGGATAGTCAGCGTTGGAATGCAGGTCGAACTCACACGTACATGTCGCCTTTAACAAGACAAGACGTTGTTTCAAGATCAACACACACACACACACACGTCCTGAACATAAGTAACACCACATGTCATCACAGGTCAATCAACACACACGTCCTGAACATAAGCAACACCACATGTCATCACAGGTCAATCAACACACACACACACACACACACACACACACAACGAACATCAGTACCACCACATGTCATCGATGACGGATCGACACACTCGACCGTAGCAACACCACAAGTCCTCACTGACGGATCAAACACAACCGTCCTAAAGCATCAGCAACACCACACGTCGTCCCAGGCAGCGCAACACTCACGTACCGTTTGTTAGTAACACAGTAACTGCGGGGAAACCGGAGAGACAACATGATACAATGTTCACGTCTTTTTGTCATCGTGCTTTGGTGGCAACAAATAGTTGGCCTTTATATTTGTTGTGAGTACAACCTGTGCCTCCTTTTTTATAAGCTTCAGTCGTTGGTGGAACATTGCTTAACTAGGCTTCGACTCGCTAACTCCACTGAGAAACTTCAAAATACATAATAAATTACAGAGTTTAACTATGAATCACATTTATCATCCAGTACTTGCTCTAACTTGTGACCTTTCCTCTTCCCTCTGGACCTCTTAAACCCTCTCTCCTCTCCACCGCCTGCCTGCGCTCATCCCTCCACATCCTTTGTGCTGTGTCTCTCTACCCTATTGTGACACCACGGTGCTCCACTTCTCCACATACTGCCCCTTACAACCGCCATCCCCACGCTCTGCACCTCCACTCTCTGTCCACCTCAACGTCTCCTGCGTCAAGCCTCCACCAGTTCCACCTTCTTCATCCTCTGCCCCTCACATTCGTCATCTCTCACGCTCATCCTTTCACCAAGGTTTCCACTCCCATCAGCACTTCCACCCTCTTACCCCGTGCATTCTCCGTCCCTTCACTTCCTGCTTTTTCTAGCATCTGACCCCTCCTCTATTCTGCCTCTTCCGCCCTCTACCACTTCTACTCTAAGTGTCCTCCACACTCGTTCCCTTCCACCGATGCACCTGCACTCTCTTTAATTTCCACCCCTCTCCATCTGTCCCCTGCTTCACCTTCTACCTCCCTGTTGTTTGTTTCTTCCATCTTCTATCTATCCATCTGTACTTACCACAAACCTGCTCGTCCTCAACACTCTACTATCTCCACTCCTTCCTCTCCCTCCACACTCTACCCATCCACCTTACGACCCTCCACTCTCAACTTCCTCTCTCCCTCCCTCTCTGCTTCCCCTCTCCCGTTCCCTCCCTGCTTACCCTCTTTCTCTGTCCTGCTACCTATCCAGCAGGTGTTAGTACTGCTGGTAGAAGAAGCATTAGCAGTGATGTAGATGGGACAACATACACAGCTTTGACGGAGTGACAGCGTTAGCAATGTTGGGAAGGGTGCAGGTTAGTTGTGCTGGGAGAGAATAACTTGAGTAGTTTTCGGCGGTAGGAGGATCTTGGCAATCCTGGGAGAGGAAGAGCTAACGTTAGCAACGTTGGCACAGGAACAGCATTAGTAGTTTTTGGGAGGAACGGCGTTAGTAGAGCATGTTTGAGGGATTGCGTTCATAGTGTTCAAAGACGGACAACATTTACAATACTGGGAGTAGGACTTCATGAACAGAGTTTTCAAAGAAGCTGGGAAGCAACTATTGTCGGACTGAAAGGTGATCATTCTTGGGAGAAACTGGTTTAATAAGTATAGGCAGTGCACCATCTGACACACACACCTGACACACCCACCCATTCTAACTTAATTACTCTAGTTAACATAATTATCGTAACACAGGTGAAAGAGACACTTGTGAAGTTTGTGATCAATATGCTGGTGTAATGATGTGAGTGTGATGGATCATGGGTGAGGACGTCACGGGAATGAGGAACAAACTCATCATATTGGATGATGGGAATGACGAGGATCATCATACTCACCATAACAGATACGTAAAGCATACGAAAAGGAGAGATGGCAAGAACGTATCATGTTCATCATATGAAAGAGGTGAAGTTACAAGTCTTCCAGCATTCAAGTATGCATAATAATGGGTAAGGGACGTAAGTTACCGGTCTGAATAAGCACCGTTCGTTGAAAAAAAAGGAGTCACTCATCGAAAACTGGGATGCTTTTTAACGGACAAAATGCTACGTACACTCGGTATGGAGTCCGCTATTTCGGGGAAATGTGGGTTAGTCAGTCTTTAAACAGCTCCTCGATAGTGGTATGGGATCAGGTATGGAGTAAGGTGTATCAAGCCACCAGACGCAAGAACATCGAGAGAAGGATTAAGGCTGACAGGAGACACTGGTAGGGTAGATCGACCAGAGGTCAGAAATAAAGTGCAGGTCGGTGAGGGACAAGGAAGCTGGGGGAGGGGTAGCTAGCGGTCACTATCCGGGTAATTGGGGTCACCTAACACGTAGAGGCAAGGAACATGGCAGGGAGGAAAAACTGCAGGGTAGGTCAGCTAGTGTAGGCTGGGAACGAAGAAGGTTAAGGAAAAGACAGAATATGGAGGCTTGAGGAGACTTACAAAGTAGAAGCAAGGAACAAGGCAGCTAGCGAAAAGGGTAAGGCAAATCACATTGTAGTTCAGACAGACGGGCTTTTCCTATCACCACTGCTGCACACACAAACAAACACACACACACACACACACACACACACACACACAGACCACTGACGAAAAGTCTCACTCATTTATGAGAATATTTTCCATTAATGCATTCAATGCACGTAACAAATTTACAGTTAGAGATACCTGCTTTGGATGAAAATGATGTGATTGGTATTTCCGAATCGTAGTTAGATATCAAAAACAAACATTTCTTCGCCGAATATCCAATTCCTTGGTACACTTCGTTTAACATTAATAAGGAAAATAACGTTAGCGTTAGTATCTTGCTGTGCGTTAAAGTTCATTTGAATCCAGTGCTAAAAGATATTGCAGCTGTCGATAGAATCGTTTCCATTTATAAGTTGGTTTTCTACCCTACCCTATGTGTTGTATAGCCTCCTGGGATCCTCTGACAGACTCTCGCTGCTTATAAACAGTAAGATCACACGATCCTTCCGCCACCACTGTCCTCACTGCCCCATTATATCTCCGCCAGCCATCACCTCCCTTTATGGGGCTGTCCTCGGCGGCTTCCAGACCTCTGTACATCCGCTTTAGTCAGTCTCTGGGAGCGGCTGTGGCAGGAGATAATGTATGCATAAACCAGACTACAACGGTACACATGATATTCATCTCTGTAACAGAGAAGATAGGACTGTGTAAACCTACGAGTAAGACAATACTCTCTTAACTCATAACTGGACCTCGAGTTTCAAATGAAACTAAACTAATAGCAGTTTATTGTTCAGTCAACAACTACGTTATACGTGTAGGGGTTTCAGTATGTCTAGTAGGTTTTATGCGTTACAAGGCAGTGTAGGGGTGGCAGAATCCCTAGTGCGTTACATGTGTTACAATGCAGTGGAGGGGTGGGAGAATGCCTCGTACGCTGTATGTGTTACATGGCAGTGGAGGTTGCGGAAGTATCCCGGGTAAGTCATGAACGGTGTACGAGACAAGACAACTGCTGGAGATGTGGACACGGCCACCTCGACTCGAGGTGAGATGACACCTGCAGCTGGTGACTCAGGCCCAAGTTAACGTCTCAAATATCAGGTGATACTAGGTAACACTGTAGCTGGTAGGTATGACTGAGGCAAGATTCTGGTAGGGCAAGGTCTCACAATGCAGGTGACACATGGTAACACTGCAGTTGGTCGGCCAGATCTACCCTAAAAAACGACTAAAATCGTTCTGGTAAGAAAATTGAGCGTAAGGCAACGTCCGGAGCAGCAACAAACCTCTCAGCTGATGATGAGACAGATGACGACCTGCAGTATGGGACGCAATAATGAGAGTCGACCGTGTTAGCGATCGTGATACAGATCGAAGTCTGTACAACATGATCGAGTCAACGAAAAAAAAAGGCGAGCAACGAGGAAAATACAGAGAGAATAGCCCTAGACTCCTTATGAGAGAACCACCATCAAACATTTCCCTATCAAAGCATAGGATCCTCAAGAATGATAGAAATGCCTGTTTTTCAGTGAGAACACATGAACTTGACCTACGAACACATATCGTAAAACGAGACACACAACCTCGGGGGAAAGAGTCTAGGAAATAAGAGTCAATTCAATATGTCACCATGAAAAGGTGGCACTGGCTCAGTGGGATATTTTCCCTTGAAGCCTAATATAGATATCCAGGGTAACAACGACATCAGATCCAATAATGCAAGGCACCGTCTCAAAGTGTTAGCAGCACATTCCCTTCCTGTAGGTACCAGGGTAAATAATCGAAAAATTATGGCACACAACAACCCTTAAAACCCGTCGTCCGGAGGAGTAGAGGCACCAAAATCTCTATAGGAAATACACCAATTACCAGAAGCCTAAGAATAAGCTAGGCAAAGGTACAAATGGATATCGATATGGCCTTTGACAAGGTGTGAACGAGCAACTTGTGTTACAAACTGCTACAGGGAGACATGCTAAAAAAAAAATGAAGCAAATTACTAAGCGTCGTCTTTAACTGAAGTAATGTCATAACAGCCACAAACTCAATGATTTCAACAGAATTCCCGCTGTTAAACGTAAGCCATCTCAGAAAACAAAATCCTATCGTAACGAAGCTATCCAGCAAGTACATGGGGTTTATCCCCTGGTTCTTATATATTTCCTCGACTCTACTAAAGTTATCTAATTTTCTGTTTAGAATTACAAGATCTTTCATTATACTGTGGTTTTAATTCCTCCACCACAACCATTTCACTACCACTCATAAACATTTTAAAGAAAGCCCGAAATTTATATAGGATCTCTCCTAGTCCAACTTAAACAATGTTGTTCGTTCCTCCCCGTATAAAACCCATGCTGTCATCTGCAGTGTCTCTATCTATATCCCAGAATTTGTGTGCCAGTTCCAGCAGAATTTCTTCCACAAAACCGATGTTTACGATATCTGTGTAAAGAGTTCCCGAGAAAACAGTGATGATAGGCTCATCCTACATTTGGTCTTCCAGAACCTGAAACCCATTATATCTCGTCTCTTACCTTACTTTGGCTTGAGACTGATCCTAACCACTTAAAAGCTATCCCTGCTATGTAATGTTGTCTCTTCTTTGATCACCCGATTTTCTAGATTTCCTAAATCGAGCTTACCCAATTTTTCCTTGACCTTAAGATGCGACTCAATCTACTGCAATTTAGAGAAACTCAAGTCCTCAGCGGCTCTCAACATCCTCATAGCTAACCCAGCTATTGCAATGCCAATATACGATAAGCACTGCATCGCTCTCTCAGACAGCCTTAACCTACTGGCAACGTTGTCCCATACCTTCCCTGCAATCACAGATCTCCTGTGACAACCCAGAGAAGCAAAGGGCACATCTAACTTCACCGCTGAGTAGATCAACCTTCGTAAACTCCTGATTCCTTGGTAGGCAAGCAAAACAAGTCAGCGTAAGGTATCTCGATAGTTCTTCATGACCTCGCTCGCTGAAGACGTCTACCTGAGCGCGTCCGTCCTCGATTAAGATCTCGAGGGTTGAAGACGAGAAGGTAGCGAGACCAGCTGGTGAAATGGACGGGCCCGGCGAGGAGAGATCAGGACGGGGGGAGTGAAGGGATGGGTACTAGTGAGAACAAAAATCATGAGGGAGGAGTGAGGGTATGGGTATGGAGTGGAGTTCATGAGGAGGCATGAGATGAAGACCTGGCTTGGTGATTCCATGAAGGGGTTGGGGGTAGTATGAAAAGTACATACACAAGGGAGTGTGAGAAGTGTGCCTGAGGGAGTTTATGAGGCTGAGTGGGTAGTGAGGGAGTGTGCATGAGGGAGTTCTTCAGTAGGTGTAAAGAGACTGGGTACGAAGTTAATGGAATAGTGGATAGCGTCAAGTTACTTGCCTGAGAATTTTTGTTTTTAGGAATAAAACTTTGGTAGATGTTTTCTTAACATCATTTTGCTAATGAAGGCAGACACAGGTGAGCGATCACTGGCATCAGCCGGTGAATAAAAACGTCAGCACGCGAAAACATTATAATGATGAGGGTGTACCCTGTCCTTCACTTTATCATTTTGCTCCCATGTGAATGGCAGCTCTAAGAATTAATGTCAGTCATCTTGGATACGTTTTAAGTGATATGATACACTGGTTTCCGAGGAGGATAACTGTACATTCACATCCAGTAAAGTGATACTTGTTTCGAAACCAGGGGCTTTGTTCTGTCCTCATAATTACTGATACATGTTACATTTCACACAATACAGACGCAACTTCCAATTTTACCTTTTTTTCTTTAACTCGATAGTCTCAACCCTTCTGAAGCCCTTCTGTTGCATTATTCAAATACTACTTCGTAAAAGTCTCCCGAACACTCACACAACATCGGCTACATAGACATGTCATTTTATCTTCTTACCAGAAAAAAAAAATCACTCAGGTACGTTCAGATGTGAAAAGTATTCCGTCACTGAAGTGTTGTTTACATTAGCGTAAACACCTTATTACTCACTCTATCTGGCATGAATATTCTTTAGTAAACTTGATGTTTGACGAGTTATTGGTTTCTATTGATGACGAGGACGAGGTGATACACCCGGCTGATGGTTAGGGTTAGAGTGATAAAGACAATGATCTTGATATTTTGGTGATAATGACCAAGTGTGGCACTTCACTGGCGGTGAACTGTTGCACCACGATGAAGACACTGTTCCTGGTGGTCTAGTGATACTGGCTGAGTGAAGCACTACACTGGTGACCTGGTGCGCCATGAGAGATGCACTGATCTTTGTGTTGTGATAGTAGCCAGATGAGGCATTACACTGGTGACCTGGTGCGCCATAGTGAAGGCACTGCTCCTGGTGCCGTGGTCATAGTAACCAGGTTACGCAATGCTCTGGTGACTTAGTGCTCCATCATAGAGACACTGCTCCTGGTAGCGTGGTAACAGTAAGGAGATGAAGCACTACACTAATAACTTGTTTCACGGAGAAAAGCTAGATGCTTAGAATTTGCCCATCCTGGATGAGAGAAGAGTTAGGGGTAACTTGAAGACAACATTTAAGTTTTTAAAACAGATCGATGACGTGGACATTAAACAGGTCTTCGAGAGTTGCAGGGATACAGCAAACAGGGGACGTAATATGAACTTGAGTTTATATATATATATACTTGGAAAAAAAAGATGTAAAGAAATACTTTCCTAATGAGCGTTTGGTGAATGGAATAAGACGACCAAGAACATTATCAATGCAGACAGTATACATCAATTCAAGAATTGTATGATAGTAGGGGATGTGAAACTCCCTCCCCGTACTGTACAATTAGGTTATTACACCTACACACGAGGGTAAAACTCCCTCCCCGTACTGTACAATTAGGTTATTACACCCACACACGAGGGTAAAACTCCCTCCTCGTTCAGAATGAATATGTAATTACTCTAGAGGAATGTGCTGGGACGGTTACTCCTCTTGATCTATGTGAATAACTAGCCAGAAGTTAATGCCTCTTTCCTGAATATGTTTGCAGATGATGCAAGGGTGGTGAGAGAAGTGGAAAGAAGGATGAGTACACCAGGATATGAGGGAACCTTGAAAGACTCTAGAGTTAATATGATACGTGACAAAGGAAACCCAATTCAAGTAAAGGAAAAGTAGTGAGGATGGTACACAGTGAAAGACCTCAATATGATTATCATCAAGCAGGATACAAGCTTCAAGATCCTGTGCGAGAGAGGGAATTGCAAGTCGTCGTCGTTCCTACCCTAGTAGTAAAGGAGACAAACCAACTGCAGGCTAATATTAGAACAACTTACAATTAATCGGATGAGGACATTTTTAGTGAGCTCTTCATATCTGACTCAAGGTAAAAACATAAATATGCTTACTATATTAGTCAGTGAACCTAAAGAGGCACAGAGAGCTAACAGCGAAGGTCCAGATGATGATAACAAGGATGGCACTAGAATGAAGAGAAATGAGTTAAAGGGGAAGGCTAGAAGCCTTATATGTGCCCACCATGGAAGAAAGAGGAGTGAAGTTTGACCTGAACACTTGTTAAGTTTTCAAACCAGCCTGATTATGCAGAAGGATACTGGGATACAGCAGCCTGAGGACATAATATAGAACTAAACAAGAACTAAAAAAAAACCGTTTTTGAATGTACTTTTATAGTATGCAAACAAAGCTGGTCCTACTGGGTCATCGTCTCTATTCGGCCTTGCAAAAGGCTACCACACCCTCCCTCACCATCACCGCGCCCTTTGATACGAGCCACCACACCCTTCCTCACTACCACTGCTTCTTCACTCCCTGGCTACCACACCCTCCCTCCCTCCCTGTTCATCCAACACTTCCCCCACCACACCACTCCTTCCTTCCCTGGTCACCAGTCGCCACACCCTGAGTAGCGCAGTGATATTGTTGAGTGGTGTAACCACTCGCCCCCGTTAATTTCGTCCTCATCCTTCCAACATTGCCACCTCAACCTTCCTTCTCAATCACATATAAGTTAATACAAATCAAAACAATTGAATTCAAAAAGCAATAAACCGTTGGGCCTAAACGAGGCTGTTTGTGCTAGTGGAGTAGTGTGGTAGGAGCAGAAAGTCGTACAGGATTTTCAAAGAGGAAGACCTGTAAACTTTCTTATATAATTAAGTAAACGCAAGTAATATCAGTCGTGGATCTGATGCGAAACATTCACAAAGTCTGAGCTTAAAGGTACATATGGAGTGCTTTCAGCTACTCTGATTGGTAAATCGACTACTGTAATTGGTAAATCAAATGCTGATTGGATATTATTTTCCTGAAAATATATCACTCCAGCGGCCAGCGTTTTCAATTTCCTCAAATAATGGATGAATTATTGACAAATATGTATGGGCGTTAGTTTACAAAGGCCAGACAGACAGACAGGAAAGAGCATCTTTTTTTTTTTATAGTACATAAGAGTGACGGATACATGGAATGAAATTATTGACGATGTGGTACATGTGAACAGCACTCAAGAGTTTTTAAAGTTGTACGACAGCAGAGAATGTTCAAGATATAAGGGGGCCCCCCAAACCCCACCCCTCTTACCTCCCATGAAGGTAAAACTTCCTCTGTGTACAGTTTGGTAATTACTAATAGGTAATACCCCACATGCTCCAACATCATCATCATCATCAGCATCAGCAGCAACAGACGCTAGTGCCTTGATCTTCCAAGATGTAGGAAGGAAATCGGCTTCCCAGACCTATTTTGTGGAAATATAAAGTGAAGGGGTAATGGAGAGTGAAGGTTCCACCTCATTCAGATATACATATCATCTCGCTATGGGATATTGAAGATGATAACAGCAAGGGAAGTGGGATGACCTGAAAATACAAATCGAATGCTCATGAATGTTGCCAAAGCCAACAAATTCACTTTCATAGGGTACTTATGTAAAGAACATCCAACCAGGTAAACAGATGAAGAACTGACATGAATTGTGTTTAAGAGAGTTTATAAAGGAATGGCTCAGGTGGAGTGTAACAATGCATAGGCAACGATGTCATCTGATATGCTGCTCAGTTAACTGTATTTCTGGAGGGAATGATGGTGATTTGAGCTAATATGCCAATTAGACGCAAATCTTACAAAATGAGGGCATAAAATAAAGAAATTTATCCTTGATTGTATCTGGCAATTAGATGCCACATTTCAAGGCAAGGGAAATTGGTCCAACCAGTCAGTCAGGACAAGTCTAAGGTTTTCATTCAAGCACACACACACACACAGACACACACAGACACACAGACACACACACATACACACACAGACACACACACACACACACACACACACACACACACACACACACACATACAGCCAAGAACTTTCTTAAGCCGATTCCTACACATGAATGGATAGGGAAATGCTGATATCAACAGCTGTGACAAGGTCCTTATCAAGGAGGTTAAGGGATGAGAGAGCGCTTCGTGGGTCTCAAAAAGAATAGAGAGAAAATCATTAAAGAAACAAAGAACATTTTCATGTGAGGCTCCCTGGATGTAAGATGTGGTGGAAGTGACCAACAAACAGCATCAGTATTTGGAGGAGGAGTTGAAGAAAATGAGCGAGCCAATAAAATCACACGAAAGGTGTCATAAGATGAAAATGGAATTTAGGAAACCGACGTGCTGTCAGTAAACTGAAACAGGACATATGATGAGGTTGGCGGAAACCATGAAAAGGTCTGTCGGGCCTGGTTGTGGATGAGGCCTCTGGTTTCTGTGTACTGTGCATGCCAGCTAAAGTGTGGCTGCGAGCGAATGAGTCCAATCTTCGTCATGAAGGGTTACCTTATGAAGGGGTCGACCAGTAACGAAAGCAAAGTTGGTACACTCTACAGGCCCACATAAACATCTGATAGAAGAGATTACTTCTGATTATATATACGACAAATCTATTCTTTCATCGTAACGTGTATGACAATACAACCGTTATCAGCAAAGCCAAGACAAAACTCTGATCATGTACATCAGATCTTCACATTTAAGTGGAACTACGGAATGCGGTTATCATCCATACATCTACACATCTATTACTGGTGTACTATTACTGCTTCTAATGTTACTACCGTCCGTTACCTCTGTTACTATCATAACTATCAGCGTCGCTTTAGTCAATACTACTTTTCCCTCTGCGATTACAGCTCTTTATAACACTGAAATAACAAATGTTTTAGCTTTTTTTTTTTTCGTGTCCACAATATCATAAACTTTGCTATAAAATGATCTGGTTGAGGTCGAGATATACATTACACCCCTCCTAGCACTCACTCACATGTCGATCTCGGCTCTCACAGCTGCACCCAAATTTTCAACCTGACTCTGGTCATCTGCTCCTGTGAGGTGGAAACTAATGCTGGTAAAATGAGTATAATTAGTGCAAGAATCAAAAGGGCATCAAGAGTTCTGAGGCAAACTTTTTTTCGGCCATGTTTTTATGGAGGCTGAGGAGGATTTGCTCGTATCTGACGGTGGCAGACGTCATAACCTCTTTGGTCAGAGGTCGTCTGTGGCTACACCTTCCTAGCGGAGATGAGGCCCAAGAAAGGTTCCTTTGGAATGACCCAAAAAGAGAATCTTAGATTTTGAATTTTCTTTTTGGGGGGTTAACAAAATAAAGCAGTTTTATATCTCCGCTCTGCTTACAGACTTATTCACGAGTCTTTAAGTAACCCCAGTAATAGCCAGGGGCAACAGAGGCACAAAGGTCGCCTAACAAGAATCGTTAATTATCAATCCCTGAGGACAGGGGAGACAGAACACGCATCTCCTGCGTGTTGTACGGGGTGACTAAATGGGGCAGGATGTGGGATGCCTGGCAATTCTCCGCTCTTGTGTCATTAGTTTCTAAACACATGAACAAAAGCAATAATAAACCTCGAACATTCCCTCTGAAGGTCCAGTTATTTGTCTCCTAAGGACCTCAGACGTGCACTAACGTCTTTTTGATAAACTTTTTTCGGCATATCTTATTAGAAACATATTCTCTGATACTTTCCAGATAGTGGTACCATTAGCTTCTAGAAACCGTGGTTGGCAGGAGGCTTTCTGGATCGGCAGCTGACCAAGAGGGTCGGCAAGTACAGCGTGGTATGGTCACAGGGAACCATCCAGTACGTGTATTAGTGGCTGACAGAGGGCGCTGCGAGCGTGTCTCCTATCCGGTCCGCCGCATCTCTGGCTTAACGAGGGTCACAGCTGAGCTCACTAGGTCCCTCCAATTAAAGCAAAGGCCAAAAGCTCTTTAACTCCGATGCGTGTGAAGCTTTCTTACTTGCTACTGCCGGGCGGATACTCAGACCAAAACTCTGCAACCATTTCATTCGCCTAAAGAAGTCCATTTGATACATGTTCATAGGATTCGCATAAAGAATGACTAGCATACTGAATGTGAGGTACAGATCTCCCTCACATCGGGATTCATACCGGAGAATGTCACTCCCCTCTGGCGTACTACCAACTCTATTTCCTACGGTCGGTGTGTGCAGCCATCCCGCCTCTCTTCACGCTACGATGATGACAGAGAACAAGCGTATTGTCTCGCCATCCTATTGGGGAACTACAGCCTCAGCTGAGGCCAAGTAGATGACGAAGAAACTCTTATCCCAAAGGGACTCAGTGATGTGAATGTAAGCGCAGCCAACCCGCAATTCTTGTGAAAAGAAATGTTTACCTCTAAGCGACTGTGAATGTGTAATATGCAAGTGCAGTTGCAATTCTCTCTCTCTCTTCATCAAGCTTTCCCGCAACCTTAGCGCTTTGCGAAACTCAGATGGAAAACTACACCACAGGTGCATTTCAGACCATCGACTTATCTAGACAAGACACAACAAACAAGACATCGTCATACAACTTCCCGTCAAGTTCAGCTCTTCCTAAGCCATCAGACGAGAATCTACAAAACTTCAAATTCCTCAATCAGCATTGCGTATCAGACGACTTTTCTCTCCAAAAGCTCCCAAGTTGTTGAAAGCTTACATTAGCTTGTTTTTCCCTAATGTATCTATAATGAAATAAAGCCATCCCGTAGTGCAGTTTTACATATTTTCCATATGAAAATTATACTATAATGTCAACACTTTCTCCAGATACCTGAGGTATTTTCACTGTTAAGAGTCAGAGAGTAAGAGCAGCCAGTGAAAGGCACTGGTGAATGATGGTGTGGCACTGGCGTTTTACGATGTGGCACAAGTGGCCCATGGTGCAGCAATGGTGGTTGAGGGTGTGGCACTGGTGGCGTATGGTGCGGCGCTGTTGGTGGAGAGCGAGGCAATGTGGTTGAGGAGGGTGGCACTGGTGGCTCATGGTGATGCACTGATGGTTGACAGTGTGGCATTTGTGGTTGATGGTGCGGCACTGGTGACTCATGGTGCGGCACTGGTGGCTGCAAGTGCGGCC
>JAUUDY010055243.1:0-15124 GCA_032361765.1 Panulirus inflatus
ATTATTTTTGACGAATTGTCTGGTCATGGGTAGAGGACGGTCTGGGGTGGGGTTTGATGGGGAAGTGTCTTCATCGAGGTATTGAATTTCACTGTTGTTGGAAATTGTATTGATGGCAAAGTTATCGGATGAGTTATCGGTCTTATTCTGGAGGTCCTCCAGAAACACCAGGTTCAGTGTGGGGGAGGGAGGAGGGGAGGACTTGGTAAGTGGGGACTTGGAGTGAGTGGGAGTGATGGTCTGGGAGGTGATGGGAGTCGTGGTAAAGGATGTAGAATTTCGGGGGAATCGAGGAAAGCTTTGTAGTAGTGCTGGTGGTGGCCTGGGACGTTGGATTTGTGGTGGAGCTTAGGGAAGCGGGATGTCAGGGTGATTGGTAAGATTTTTAGTGAGTGAGTGGTTGTTGGGAAGGGAAGCAACAAGTTCAGGAGGAGTCTTTAAAGTTGGTAGGTTGTTGTGTATTGTAAGTAAAATAAACAAAACAAAACTAATCGTAACCTCTTTGATCTAGAAAATGGGTTTTTGAAAAAACCTACGTGCATTTTTGTTTGAAGCGTGAGGAAGTCATTGAAATTTGTTTGGAGTTGCTTGAGACTATGAAAAGGTCCAAATGTTTCCAAAGCAGTTTTCTCCTTGAAACTTCTGATTACATAATACGCTATGATAATTGCGTTTCTAACTTGTAGCTGTAAATTGAGGTTGTTGATACCCAGAAATGTGCACAAGGTACGCTCGTGAAAACTAAAACTTTTCCGTAAATGCGTCTTACAGTTGTTCTTGTTTATGGCTTTATTGAAAAGAATTGCTCTGTCTTGCGTTCATAGAGCCGACTCTGCATATATCATTTTGAAGGTCAATGGACATCCATGTGGAAACGGGAGAGCTTTGTGATGAGGTCCAAAATCTGTGCAAAGAATATAAAGAGCTCTTTACAAAATAAACGGCTTTTATTGCCAAATTCAACAAATTGCTTAGGTCATCTGGAAAGTTGAATTACTTATGTTTTCTGTAAGGGTCTTGGCAGCAAGTGCTCCTCTGTGGATGATGCAAGAGTCCCAGTTACGGATCCATTCATTTCTTTGAACAATTCTATGAATCAGAGCGAGACATAAGCATCGTTAGGGCACAGTCATTGGAGACTCCGACAATCGTTTCCCATGAAATATAATTCTCTTGAAAAAAAAGACTTGCATTGATACCGGAAGCTTTTCATTTGGTCTCCAGTGCTTTCGAGAAAATCATTTCGTATTTCGCAACTCCATCCTCTAATCGAGGATAAACAAGCAGTTGAAAGCTTTGATAAGCATCAGTGGTTTCATCGTACTGTGTTCCAAAACAATGGGATTATCATCTGTATCATGATTCATTTTGTAATGTCTAAAAGTTCATCAACGCAACGCTTCAATGTGTAACCAAAAAGTGAAATCTTGGGTAACTTTTTGTGGCTCTGCGCTAAGCACAATATTTGCATGACTACAAGAATGATTTCAAGTCTTCAATAAAGTGAGCCTTCTTTGCTTTGGCAATAAGCAGTGACAACTCATAAGATGGTTCCACCACTTTGAACGACTCCAGGTGAAAAGCTCCTGTGGTGTCCAACGTCATATGTTTCAACTCTTAAAAGTCTGGCTGCGAAGAACTTCTTTACCTTAAGTCTGGGTGCGACAAACTTCTTTAGTTGTCTTGTGGTTTGAAGAGCGCGGTAATAACTTTAATGGTGTTATCAGGGATGTCAGAAATTGATGACAATGTCCGAGGTACCTGGGGCAACTTAAAGGGATTTTAGGAGAAATTAGACAACATTGAAGGTAATAGTTACCAGTAAGTAGTCTTCAGTGAGGGAATGCAATTGTATGATTTGATCTGGGTAAAAGTGACGATCTACTTTGTAAATACTGTGCAACGATTTGAGTGTTCTCATACGGTAAAGGATTTGGGGATGTGGTTGCAAAATACTCTCCCAGTGTCTCTGAAAGAATTTGACAATAACTCGAGGGTTTTGATGTCAAGTGCTATGTTTTTACCCCGTTGAAGTCTATTTTAGGTGTCCATTTGAGCTATGGGGTTTGTTTCCAAGAGTCTTGAGAGGATTTTATTTTTTCTCTGTTGTGATGATAGAGTTTTGAGGCTGTTGATTGTGGTTGCTTAGGGCAGTGAAATCTGTGTAATAGACCTAATCGGTGTTTTGTTTAAATCGTCGACGGTAGCACCAGAGAAGATATTTGGTTTTGGCAAAAGGGAAGGAGTCATATCTTGAAGTATGTGATTTGGGGACTGTTATTTGCACATATGATTTACTGATGTATGTGCTTTGTGTGTGATTGATTTTCATTGTTCACGTATGTGTGGTTAATGAGTTTTTGAGAGTCCCTATTTGCCTTTCTGTAATGTGTTATTCATTAGATGAGTATAGGGTTAGATGAGAGGTAAAGGTAGAAGGGAATGTGATTGGATCCACATCGAGGCACGGGAGATAGTCATGAAGGTAATTGCTTGCCCTTCTGTTGAAGACAATGTCTGGTCTGCCTTTTCCTCGTGTGCCATAGAAGCAGGTGTGAAAATCCGGTCCTAGGAAGTAAAGAAGTTTGATAATATAAAGGGAATAGGTAATCACCGTGAGCATTTTCTATTGTGAAAGTTTGAGCAGTAAGATAAGTTAGAAGATAGAAGGGAATTGTGTGGTTGATAACTCTGTATAGGCCATTTGGTGGGATGCTAATGTTAGGTCGAGCATATGTAGGGCAAGGATAGTAGAGCAGTATAACGTGTTTATCTTTACTTCTAGAAAATGTGGAAAGTGCCAGGAAGTTGTGGTATTCGTGTTTTATTGTGCTTAATACAAGAATAGCGACTCCTTCGTGCTGTACGTCTAGATATTATAGGGATATACACGCATAATGTTTGACCTTATGACCATAAGTGATGCATGTGTTGTTTAGAATCTCGTCGGGTCGATCCTGTTCAAGGAGAGTAGCAAGCGGGCGGGTGGATTGCAAGATTTTAGATATTCATCATTCTTGAAATCTTAATTACTTAAGTTTAGGGTCTAGATAAACCAATTTCATTCTATTTCTGTAATTACTATTTTAGAGTTCTGTCTGGTCCTGGGTCGAGAACGTTTTGGGGTGGGGCTCGACTGGCAAGAGTATTGGTTCAGATATTGAATTTCGATGTTATGAACTCTCCTGATGAAGATGTGTTATGAGTCGTCAGTATGATTCTGGAGGTCTTCTAGAAAGGTCAGGTTCAATGTAAGGAAGGACGGAGGGGAGGAATTGGTAAATGGGGACTTGGAGTGAGTGGGAGTGATGGTCTGGGAGCTAGTAGAGTAGTGGTAAAGGATGTAGAATTTTTGGAAGATTCGACGGTTAGAGTTCAGGGAATCGAGGAAAGCTTTGGATTGGTGGTGGCCTGGGCTGTTGGGTTTGTGGTGGGGGTTAGAGAAGCGGGGTTCTCAGGATGATTGGTAAGACTGTTAGTGCGGAGTGAGTGGTTGTTAGGAAGGGAAGCAACAAGTTCAGGTAGTGTGTGTTAAGCTGGTAGGTTGTTGTGTGCCACAAGTCAAAAAGACTAAATATCGTAACATATGCTCAGGAATATGCATCTTAAATAACATGCATGCATTTTTGTTTAAATAGTGTGGTCATTGAAATTTGTTTGGAGTCACTTGAGATGGAGACTGAATAGTTTCGGCCGTTTCCAATGATTGCGATTCTTCCTTGTACCTGTAAATTGAGGTTGTCGATACCTTCAGAAATGTGCACAAGGTACGCTAGTGAAAACTAAAATTTTTCCCCTGTAGGTGCGTCGTACAGTTCTTGTTTCTGGCTTTATAGAAAAGAATTGCTCTCGATCTTGCATTCATAAAGCAGACTCTGCACATTTCCTTATGAAAGAGAGCGGGCTTCCATGTAGAAACGGGAGAACTTTGTGATCAGCTCCCAAATCTGTGCAAAGACTCAATATAAAGCTCTTCACAAATTAACATTATATTGCCCAGCTCACCGAATTGCGTAGGTCATCTGGAAATTTGAATTGTGTTTTCTGAAAGGGTCTTAGCAGTAAGTGCTCATCTGTGGATGATGCAAGAGTCCCAGTTATGGCTCCATTCTTTGACCAGTATCATAAATCCCCAGCGAGACCCATGCATCGTTAGGGCATACTCATTGGAGACTCTGACAATCGTTTCCCATGGAAGATAATTTTCTTGAAAAAAAAGTTTGCAAAGATATCGGAAACCTTTGATGTGGTCTCCAGTGCTTTCGAGGAAAACATTTCTTCTTTCACAGCTCCTTCATCCTCTAATGGAGGATAAACAAGCAGCTGAAAGCTTTTGGTCAGCATTAGTGGTTTCGTCCTTCTGTGTTCCAAAACATTGGGACTCTTTGTATCATGATTTATATTTTAATATCGTCTATAAGTTCATCAACCCGGCACGTCAATGTGATATCAAAAATTGAAATCTTGGATAACGTTTTGTGGCTCTGCGCGAAGCACAATATTTGGAGAACTCCACAAGCATGGTTTAAAGTCTTTTCAATAGTGAACCGCCTTTGCTTTGGCAATAAGCAGTGACAACTCGCAAGATGCTTTCACCACTTTGAACGACTCCTGGTGAAAAGCTCCTGTGGTGTCCGTCATATTTTTCAACTCTTAAAATCTGGCTGCAAAGAACTTCTTTTTCTTGCCTTTCGTTGTCCTGTGGTTTGAAGAGCGCGGTAATGGCTTTAATAGTGTTGAAAGAAATATGTGAGTAATTCATAACTAGTGTCTGAGATACCTGGGGCTACTTCAAGGGATTTAAGAAATTTCACATTGTTGAACATAATAGTTGAGAATAAGTGGTTTCCTGTGAGGGAATGCAAGTGAATGATTTTATCTGGGTAAAAGTGGCTGAGTCTATTTGTATATGTTGTGCAAAGATTTCTGTTATAAGGTAAGGGATTTAAGGATGCAGTTGAAAAATACCCTCTTAGCGTCTCTGAAAGATGTTGATAATGTCTTGAGGGTTTTGATATGAAATAGTATTCTTTAGCCCGTTGATATCTGTTTTGGGTGTGTCTGAGTTTTCGGATTTATTTCTTAGTGCTGTGGTGATGAAGTTCTATGGCTCTGTCTGAGGCCGTTGATTGTGGTTGCTTAGGATAGAGATCACAGTGTACTAGGCCTAATCGGTGTCTGTTTTGGTCAGATCGTCGACGGTAGCACCAGAGAAGACTTGGTTTTGGCACAAGGGAGGGAGTAGTATCTTGGAGTATGTGAATTAGAGACTGTTGTCAGCCGCATATGATTTACTGATGAATGTGAATGCTTTTCGTCATTGTTCCCGTATGTGATTATTGAGTTTTTGAAAGTGTCCCTGTCTGCCTTGTTGTAATAATGTTTATTAGATGAGTATGGGGTTAGATGAAGGTAGAAGGGAATCTGATCGGACCTACATCGATGCCCGGGAGATGGAAAGTGATGAAGGTAATTGCTGCTACTCTATTTAAGACAGTCTAGTCTGCCTTTCTCTCGTGAACCAGACAAGCAGGTGTGAAAATCCGGTCCTAGGAAGTAAACACTTTTGAGAGAATGTAGAGAATATAGGTCATCACTGTGAGCATTGTTTCTATTGTGAAATTCTTTTTGTTGAGCGGTAAGATAAGTTAGAAAATAGAGGGTTATGTGTGAGGTTTTAACTACATAGGTCGTGTGGTGGGATGCTAGTGTTAGGTCAAGTATATATAATGCAAAGGATAACAGAACAGTACAGTTTATCTTAACAGCTGGAAATTGTTGAAACCGCCAGGAAGTTAAGGTATTCGTGCTCTGTTGTGCTTAGTAAAAGAATTGCCACTCCTTTGTGCTGCGTCTGGTGTTTGTCGGGATGTACACCCATAATGTTTGACCTTATGACCATTAGTGTTGCATATGCTGTTTAAAAACACATCTGGTCGATCCTGTTCGAGACTAGCAATCAAGCAGTGGTTACTGTAGTAGCCGAGCACGGATTGCAAGATTTTAGGTATTTATCACTTAAAAATTTAAGTTTATGGTCTAGATAGGCCACTTTGATTCCATTCGATTCAGCAATTATCATTTTAGAAGAGTTCTGTCTGGGGTGGGTTTTGGCAGGGGGAAGAGTCTTGATCGAGGTATTGAATTTCAATGTTTAGAAAATGTAATGAATTAGTTATCGGATGAGTCATCAGAGTCTGATTCTTGAGGTCCTCCAGAAAGGTCAGGTTCAGTGTGGGGGAGGGAGGAATTGTTTAAGTAGGGACTTGAAGTGACTGGGAGTGATGGTCTGGGAGGTGGTGGTGGGAGAACGTGGTAAAGTATGTACAATTTTGGCTAACGAGAGGGATAGGGTTTGGGGAATCTAGGAAAGCTTTGTAGTAGTGCTGGTGGTGGCCTGGGCCGTTGGATTTGTGGTGCAAGTTAGGGAAGCCGGGATGTTAGGATGCTGGGTAAGATTGTTAGTGAGGAGTGCGTAGTAGTTTTGAATTGAAGCAAGAAGTTCAGGGGAGAGTCTGTATAGTTGGTAGGCTGTCAAAAAATTTTAAACACTATTTGCTCAGGAATATGGATTTTGAATAACATGCATGAATTTTTTCTTTCTGAAGCGTGAGATCAGAGGAATTTGTTTGGAATAGTTAGAAGGTTTGGTGGTAGTATGGAGTCATCACGGGGTTGTATAAAATTGGACACATTTTCATCATATTCTCCTGTTAGTATCTGGTAATACATCTGCATCGTATCTCCTCTAGATCGTCTATATGACAGTGTTGGAAGGTTTAATTTCTTATTTGGTCGTTCTTCCTGAGTGCTGATAGCACCGGTACTTGTTTGGTCGCTCTTCTCTGGACATTTGCTATAGCTTCAATGTGTTTCTTTGTATGTGGACACCATGTTTGGTTGGCATACTCAAGATGAAGTATCACAGTGCTGTGTACAGTAGTTTAAAGATTTCACAATTTATTTACTTCATTGTATTTCCAATTACCCATAATTGAGCTTGCACTGTTGATCTTATCTGACTTGTTCAAATGAGTTTGGTGTCTATAGTTATTGTCCAATATCCTTCTGTTTCTACATACTTCATGGATGGCAAACTTTTTTTCATATTGTACACTTTCCATTCTACTCTCGATTTTCCAATTCTCATATGTTTCTCTGGCTGGAAGCATAGAAGCCATTTTTTGGATCTTTCATATAGTGCATACGTGTCTTTATTCTGTAAGTTGTCAATCTGTTTGCTGAAATATACCTCTGTTTTGGTATCCCTAGATAGGTAAGTATTTGTATCTAAACTGGTGACATCTGGTATGTCGTTAATGTATAGTACAAACGGAATGGGACCCACTGGGGCACCGCTCCTTGAATAATTCCACTCGAGACTTCTTTCCATTCCGATTTCTCCCCATTTACTATTGCACGCTGTTTCCGTCCAAGCAAGAAATAACTTATCCATGCACTGTACTGACCAGTGCTTCGGTATTTTGCCAGTATGTTTAATAGGCGCCTGTGCAGGACTTTGCCAACGCTTTCATGAAATCGCAGAATATTATTTCGTAATTGTAGTGTTGTCCGTGACCACACAGTGTTGAGCAGCAATGAACCAGTAACATTGTCCCTTACATATGCTTTCGGAACCATGAATGAATACTACGATTACCATATGTTTACAACGTCTGCCAGATGCCAGGTTTCACCAAAGGTGTTGAAGGAATTTTGGCGGCAGTTGTACCTATGCACAAGACCGTTGGCCGTACTGCAGACACTTAAAGCACGGCAGTATTTTTAGATATTGGCATGTTCTCATACTTCTGGCAGGCACTTAAATCATTGGGAACACAATATCGCGAGTGTGGAAGCGATCTGCGTCAGTGGGGCGAGCACACAGGATCTTTAGTGAGCGGAGTCTAGTTAGTTTAAAGATATTTGTTACATGAACTCTATCATTCTCCTTGTGGTTGGCAGCTCTGATATCGAGACGAGAGGAGAAAACTGAATCGTCTCTAGATATAATGTAGTTTGTGAGGGATGGTGTATGTTGGTAAAGAAGCGCAGAGTGAAACAGGAGCACTTTAATCTCTCGTTTCGACCATAGGACTTCTTCAAAGACTGAACAGAATCGCATTTATAGCACTAGTTTATACACTCTCACAAGATCAGCTTCCCAACCGACCAGGAACGAGTACGCTTGAGTTACTACCAGACTGACAAATTCATCGCTGTGGTTGGATGTGTTCTCCGTTGCGATGTATGCAGCTTCAATTGTTCTTGTCATCTTGTCCCATCGTTTGTTTACTATTCTAGCATCCTGTCATACACGCACGTGAGCCATAGCTTCAAGCCATCTAGCTCATGACTTTCATGAATATGATGCATACAAATGAAAGGAATTGCATAGATTTCATCACACACGCATATTAGGTATGTCTTGGTTTTAAGTGTTGAAAGTGAGTGGTGAACTACCATCACACTCGCACCATCGGCAACAAATCCGATCATATGTTCTTTGTGGAGCGTGTTTGCAACACTGAACAACGAGGAAATTAGTGCTAGAAATAAATCCTTTATGCTAGAAGTAACTACCCTCGCTACAAGAGCGAATTTATTGGTGCCTCTGTCTGTTGACTCGTCCACCATGAAAATTTTCTATTAATTCATCAATTATTACCCAACACATTTCTTGCAGTAGCTGTTCATTTTGCCATACTACACTTGTTTCTTAGCTATTTGTGGCAGGATGTATTTTCTTTATCACGAACAATTTGATCAACTACAGCAAATGATTGGTTCATTTCTCATCTACCCTTATCGCACTTCCTCCACTTTATCTTGCCTGCTGTAGCCACTAACAGCTGGCATTTGCCTTTGCCTGCCAGGAGTGATGCAGGTACCTGACTTCCGAGATACAATTGTGCGGAAGGAAATTAGCTGAATCATTCAAATTTACTGTTGATAGTGGATTGGACCTTGGGTAGCTTGGTTTAAAGCAGCTACCGAGTGTGGCGGGTAAAGTATTGCGAAGACTGTTCTGGAGTGCATAAACCTTTGGATCCACCGCTAGCAGCAGCATCTCCTTGTTCAGGTCATTGTAGAGGTGAGACGTAATCGAGAAGCTAACAATACATCCAACTGGTTGTATTAGGTTTTCGCTGGTTAGATTCAGCAGCTAGTATTGGTCGATCCTCTAAAGTTGTTAGAGAATATGCTTCTGTGCGGGTAGTTATTTGAGGCAGTTTCACAACACAATGAAGTGACAGCCATCTAGGTTGGCACGGGTGTATCATCTTGAGGCTTCACAGTGGTAAATTTTTGGAATTCTCTCATGGCCATGGTCTGCATAGGAGAAAAATATCACGAACCATTTCTTCAGTCCATCTTTGCAGTGATTTACAAGCATACGATGTACACAAATGAAATCAGTGACGCTTTGATTTCATCACAGATTAGGTTTGACATGTTTTAATAGTGTTGAAAGAGTGAACTATCACATTTGTACCGTTGGTAGCGAATCCAATCAGATGTTTTCTGGGACATTTTTGCATCACTAAACACTGGATTCACATTCTCGCCTACCTTCACTTTTATCTTGCCTGCTATAAGCACTACCAGCTGGCATATCCATTACACTTACTGTATTCTTAAGACATCCTACATCCTCCACATGGTCCGCTGTTGGTGCATGTTTTTCCATTACTGATTTGCCAGCTTTTTCGCCCGATCTGCAAGGTTTACCATGGGAATATAGCACTTCCCGAACAGGGGAGGTGGTTTTGGAATGAGGGCTTTTGTCATGGTCATCTGAGTTTTTGTCTTTGTTTATGCTGGAATTCGTATGGAGTCGTGATATGTGGTTCAGCAACTTGTGGCAATGGTCACCATCACGGGTTGACTCGTTAGTGCTGAAGCATAGGATTTCTGGGGTTTGAGTGTGTCGTGTAGTTGTTTCCTGGCTTTGTTTACTCCTTGGTTAAGTTACTTCACTCTGCTGTAGTAGTAATACCAACGGTTTGTTGTCTGATTGTAGCCTTGATCTTCCAGATATCCACATCGGCATCTTCTTGAAGGGACTCTATTAATCTCCTAAACGGGTTTATCTTCTCCAGTTTGTGATGTCAGCCTGCGGTTCTCGTGTGCCACTCTCCAGGCATTTCCTGAAGAGCTCCCAGCTCACCTTCTGGGAGTTATCTCCATCCTGGTGGTGGTGGCGGGGGCAACTTGCAAAGTGGTTATTCGCAAAGCTGAATATACCTGCCAGTAGGCAAGGGCTCCACGAGCTAGAGGAAGGCAATATCCAACCTTCCTCCCTTTATGTGGGTGGGATCACCATTGTTTAGTAAAAGTAATTCCTGTAGTGTTAGCTATAGGTGAAACCCGTCTTCGTTGGTGGGGCTTCTCGAGTTCAGGGAGAGATGATAGGCCTTGATATCCCCCACCTATTAGTGTGCAGTGTTCCTTAGCCGAGGCTAACAATTGTCACGTCTAGGGACGTTGTACTGCTTTTGTACATGTTGTATGTGATGACGTTGCGGTCTAGCAGAGGAATTCTAATGGCTTGTGTACCACGTCTTGACCACGGTGTAGGTTGCATGACTCGGCGCAGGGGATGTAACTTGACTAGAATCATCCATCATCTTAGTGGTGGCAGGGGGAAGTGTTTTCTAATGACATGGAACCCACTAAAGTTTGTGGTGCTCCTGGAGTAGTCTCCTGCAGCAGTATGACAGCAGTATGACATCGTCTTTTCTTGGTGCGACGCTGATTGTAGGAGCAGGGTCATTCCTAATTCCCAACATATTCCAGGAGAGAATCTTCATGCAAATAATTTGGTCGTCAATTCTGCCTCCTTGTCCTCCTGCCTTCTTCCATGTAGCTCATTTTTACTGGTGCTCCTTATGCGACGTGTACAAGTCTGGCGCCGGCTCGATGAGGTCTATGTCCTCCAGGTCCGAGGTCAAGGAGCATTCTAATAAATGTTTCATGTCATCAACTTTGGTCGGCTTCTGAGCTGCCTTGTGGGTCGGCGGTACTGGCAAATCTATCTTTATCCTGGTTGTTGTTGGAGCCCTTTGTCCCTTTTTCTTGTTTCTTTTTTTTCGGGGTTGAATGGCTTTTGGGTTTGTCTTGCATCCTTCCGACTGGTGCGGCTAGGCCATCGGTGAAGTTGGTCAGAACTTTAGTCGGATCCGAGACGTGTATAATGCGTTCTAGGATAAACTCTGGTGATGTTGTGGTCTCTATTACGGGCCGAGATGTCTTTGCTGCTCCACTCTGGGTAGCAGGGAGTTCGCGGAAAACCGGGGGACTGCTCGACTCTGCAACTGTCCACCCTTGGTTGGGAGGGCTCCTGCATGGGTTGGATGGTATGTTGTTGTGCCGGCTGCAAGTGACCAATCGTTGGCATCGATAGCATTTGAGTGGCTCTGGAACGTATGGCCGCACATCTTATTTGCACCGGGTCTTGAAGTTGATATTGCTCGGTGACGGTTTGTAGTACGTAATCAGGACATTCCGTGTGGTGACTGTCTTGTTTGGCGCTGAGGATCATCTTTCTGCATTAAGAACCTTGGAATTGTCCTAGAAAGGTAAGAGGAAAATCCTTCCGATACCCGAGTACTACAGATTTGGTTTCTTTGATGATGGCTCCATTTTGGTACTGGTAACTGTGGTGGAGGTCCAGAGCTATTGCAGATTACGAATCCTAAGAATAGATGACACCTCTCCTTTGAGGTTGGGTCATACAGTAAAGTTGGTCTGAAAATCTCTCTCGATCCTTGCTATGGCAGCGTAGATATTCTGCCTCGTATTCAATATCCTGAACTTTGTTAGAAGTACTGGTGGTGTTGACCTGAGCTTTCAAAGCCTCCTGTTTGTTATTCTCGGAGGTACAACGGCGTTTTTTTTTTCTTGACCTTCCTCCAGAATCCATCTTTTTAGTCGACGACGGAAACGTCAGTGGCGGTGGTGGTTGGTCCCTCCTGTGTATGATGATCATTCAGAATTTGTAGTACGTCGGGAAAGGGAAAAGTCTCACCCCTGTGCAGTCTCGTATGGTTTACTAAAGCATTCTTCTCATAGAAGGCTTTTGCGCGCTGTGGACACGTATGAATTCTCTCCTGTATGAATTCTAAGGTATTTCATTTTCTTTTTATCGGTGAAAGTTTTCACATTCTGGCTTCTCACCAGTGTGTACTAGCATGTGCTTTTTAAGATCATACTGTTTCATAAAGCTTCTCTCGCACTCTAGACATTTAAAGGGTTTCTCATCTCCGTGTAGAAAAGGATTCAACTGTTAAGCCGGAGAGAGTACTGGAGCTGGAGAGGAAAGAACTTCTCTCACAGTAAGAGAAAACACAAGTCTATATTTTCCCGTGTTCCTTGTTCTTGTTTGGCCTTATTTCTCATTCCTTCGCCGTGTTCTGCTTTTTTGCGACTACCGTTTTTGCCACTGGTTCGTCCCAACGTATTGTATTTACGTTGGTAGCGGTAGCATCGGAGAGGCTCTGGTACGTAAGGCACTGGCGATGATCCGCAGTGCGTTATCACTTGTTTTGTGGTGGTCTTCTTGTCTGCAGGCGGTCCCCACTGTCATCCTCATGCCGGTATACACGCAAGTCGTGGTTGGGAAAGAATGAGCCCCTATACTAAAATAATGGAACCCATCTTGAAGGTTTTATGAAGATCTCCCCTAACAGCCTTAACAAACCCTCAAACCGTGGGTACTCTGCATGACCATAGAATCCCATGGCAACTCTGTAGGCTGCTGCTGACCCTTTGTTCGCGCACGAACCCACTCTTAACTGAGGTGTGCGTCACTCCGGGCGCTTCGGAGCAAATACAGACCCTACTCCCACCGTGGGATCCAGTAGGTCCCTAGACGACAGCGTAAGATAAATAAATAGGAGAGAGAGAGAAAGCGAGAGAACCCACAGGCTCACGCAACCAGCAATAGCATTGTTGCTCACCAACGTGAGACGAAGGGTATTCGATTACATAGTACTCGATTAGTCGTTTCTTTTTTAAGGGATGATCATAGCCTAGCAGCAGTGCTCCCGCCTCCTATGAAGGGGATCCTGGTTCGATCCTGGCTATTGGAGGTTAGTATGATATATATATAGCCCTATATTAGCCCTAAAATTGTATAGTCACAATATTTCAAACATCTTCATATATTCCTGCGGATGTTTTGTTTTTCAATTTCCAATAAACATAATAACAAATACTTTCTGCTCTCTATAATTTTCCCTTGAAGTATCTCATGAAGATACTTCTACTTCCAATTACTTTTGTTTCATGACGTTATGTACTAACATAAGACTCTGCATGAGGTGAGGATGTATGTTCCTCCAGAATTCATAAATACTTTCCTATGTCTTTTCTGTTTCCGCGCCATAGATCTCTCTCTATATCTCGGTTGAGGTCCGGCCTTGATGTGGACTTTTGTCCGCGCCATAGATCTCTCTCTATATCTCTCTATATCTCTTGATGTGGACTTTTGTCCGTGACCGGAACCTCCAACATAATAAAAAAGAGTAAATCTGATGGTTACCCCAACTTCCTGAGGGGATGAAGGCATACCTACAGCATATGATGAGGCTCATCTTTTACTTGTCTTGGACTAGAAAATTAAAAAGATAGAATATTGAGGCAGATAACGACGTGGTAGTTATGACGGCTGAATGAACAAACTGACAATTGCTAGCCTGACCAAATTGCCCGAGCAATTAGAAGATGTCGTTGGGGTGTCTTAATTCTGTTTGTTTCCCCTCCTATCGTCTTCCTTCTGATTGCCTTCCCTCTGCTTATCTTTCTTCCACCTGTCTCCCCTTCGCCTGCCTTCCCTCCGGTTGTCTCCCCTCCGCTTGTCTATTCTTCGCTTATCTCCCATCCGCTATATCCTATATACGATCTTTGTTTGTAACCTATGTACGACCTTTGCCTATAACTTATACACGATCTTTGCCTACAACAGTCTGTGACTTATACACAAGCTCTGCCCATTGCATTCTATAACTTGTATATAATCATTCTCTATAACCATCTCTATAACTATCTTTATCCTTGTTAGTTTTGAAGGATTATAATATTTTCTAACATTGGAAATCAATTCAAGCCTTATACATCCAACTGGATTACCTACGACTACCATCATTTTCTCTCTCATTACCAATAATAGTATGGCCACATCAACGTTGTCTGCACTGGCAATGGGCTCTATATTGCTCTGGGAGAGGCTCTGGCTAGCCAGTTGGCTGAGTAAACATGGCCTACTGTTTGCCAACTATTCAAATGTTTACTGTACACACAGTAAAAGCATTACCCTTATTGCTCAACATAGCTTGTTACGAAAAATGCTTTCTATGATCTTTTACGAGTGTTTGCAGTGACTTTGTCTATCTCTTCTCGAGAGAGTGAAGATTATCTGTTCAGAGACTATTATAATCCGTGTCTTTCTGTCTCAAGTACGTTGTCCCACTCTATCTAATAGGTTGTCTGTGAAAAGTTTAATCTCTACTTGCTTATCGTTACCATATTCTAAACTTTACGTGCTTATGGTCCTCTGGTTTACATTGCAATCTTTCCACTCACTCTCACAGTCTCTCGTCCTTTACTCTCGTACACAATCTAAAGCATTTAAATCATATTATCTCTAGTACATCTCTAATGCATCCTATACACATAACCTTACCAGAAACTTCTCCCTTACGCTTCTGTGAGGTTTCCTTACAAAACTCGTTCTTCTTTCCTTTTCTTCATAATACCAATCTTAACTGACGTCCTTTCATTATCATTTTCTCTCAGTAACTACGACAACTCGACGTACGACCTGATTTCCTATGATCAACCGTCTTACATCCTCACATTATCACGCCTTCCCTCTCGTTTTCAACCCCGTCTTCCTTCCACCGAGCGATATCTCCTCCCTCTTCTCTTCCTGCACAACCTTCCAGCTTCATACAATAATATTTCTCCCGGTTCCATTACTTCCACATCTCATTCGCTAACCAATATGCCACATTCAGGGAGATCTCAGGGCGTTTCATTCTGCTTCTGGTGGCTGATTCATGTGAGAAACTGCAGAAGCTGGTGACTGAGTTTGGAAAGGTGTGTGAAAGAAGAAAGTTGA